>PVKN010020935.1:0-15728 GCA_004027915.1 Capromys pilorides
AAAGGAAGGATGGAAAAGTTTAAAAAGTGAAAAATGAAGGACAGAATGGAAACAAAGCTGTTGTACATGGGGAGGGAAGAGGGGCTGAAGGGAGGGGAGGGGAGGGGAAGAAAAGAATCAAGCTATACCACATACAGGTACAAATTCTCTATGATAAATATGACCTATATATACCTAAAATGTACCAATACAATCTGATTATAAATAAACAAACAAACAAATAAATAAATAATTCAAATAGATAAAATTACCAAGAACAGTGTAGGTGAAAACATGGGGACTGAGATGATCATGAGTCAGTGCTCAGCTGGCCAAGTTGAGAGGCCTCAACAGACAGGAGTGGAGCTTGTGCGCGTGGGCGTTTGGGCGTCATCTCAGGCCCAGACGTGGCCACGACAGAGGCTGTCTCTGGGAGAAGTCCCCCGTAAAACCATCCGAAAGAGGGCGACAGGTTCACTGCGGGTGAGCCCGACCCTCGCTTGTCTACACGCTGTGTATGCATGCATGCACTCTGTCAAGGGACAGTTAGTGGACACTTGCCGGCCCCTGTCCCTGTCTTCTCCCAGGGGTAGGGTTTCCAGATTCCTCAGGCTCTGGGGTGATGTTTCTGTGTTGCCAGGTGGGGACCACAGCTCAGAGCAGCTGTCTGGGTGCTTGGGTCCAAATTAAGCTCGGTTTAAAGGCG
Source organism: Capromys pilorides (assembly GCA_004027915.1). Classification (NCBI taxonomy): domain Eukaryota; kingdom Metazoa; phylum Chordata; class Mammalia; order Rodentia; family Capromyidae; genus Capromys; species Capromys pilorides. Next base: position 686 of record PVKN010020935.1, read on the forward strand.
AGGCCGAGGCGGCCCTGCGTCCCGCCCTGCAGTAGCCCTGCGCACGGCGCGGTCACCGGGCTGAGTCTCTTGCCGTGGGCTGGAGACACAGGACGGCAGCTGGGGTTTGCAACGGCTGCGGCAGATCAGCTTCACAAAGAGGCCCGGACGGAGCAAACCTGCTGCAGGAGCCCGGCTGAGAGCCAAAAGCGTGGCTGGCCTCACAAGTCCCCGTGGGCAGAACCTGAGTGACAGAGCCTGAACCCGAGAGGTGATAGCCAGACCTTGCTTCTGGGTCCTGCCCTGTCAGCCCCAGCTACAGCCTTACCTCCCGTGCCTGACTAAACACAGGTCCCTGAAAGCAGAAGGAATCCCCTCTGACTACATCATGAGCCCCTCGGCCTGGGCAGGGACTACACTAGCAACACAAACTCTTCCTTCAAGGGAGTTCCAGGCAGGGAAACATAGGGGAAGCCCTGGCGGGCTCTTCTCGGGCCTGGCCTCCTGTGACCAGTCTTCACTTTCTCCTCAGCCCCTGGTAGAATAGAGACAACTTTTGGGAACTTGGGGTTGATGGAACATGGTATGAAAGACCACCCATCCCCATCAGGCAAGCGCATTAGGACTAGGGGTCGGGGGCTTGCACACAGGACTAGGGGCAGGGGGCTTGCACACAGGACTAGGGGCAGGGGGCTTGCACACAGGACTAGGGGTCGGGAGCTTGCACACAGAGCAGAGCAACACACTTTTGTACAGACAGCACACTTCTGGAACAGCAGCTGAGAGTCAGGAGGTCCAAGCAATGAGCAGGCTTTTGAAAAGTTCCCCTTTGGCTCTATCCCATGATGGCCGGAAGCTGTGGGTATCTTTGTCTCTCTGATCTCCCCTTCCCCTTCCAAAGCCGCAAAGATCCAGTCTTAGGGGCCCGCACTAATCTAATTGAGTCACACCCCAAAGGTCACTCCTTGAAACTCGGGTTGGATTAAGTTTCCACCCTTTGATAATATTAATCCATAACTGTAGATTAAAATCCTGTATGTGTGTGGGCAAGCCCCTGCTTGGCTCCAGCCTCGTGCTCTGTGCTGTGTACCTGTGTGGCTGGCCCCCTCCAACCTGGCTGCAGAGGTCTTAGCCCCAACAGTTCCTCTCCTTATCGTCACTGTCACCTTCAGAGATCAAAGGCACAGACTGGGTCTGGCACAATACCACATGCCTGTAACTCCAGCGCTCAAGAGACTGAAGCAGGATGATCACAAGTTCAAAGCTAGCCTGGACTGTATAGTAGAAACCCTATTGAAAGGAAGTAGAGGCAGAGAGGGGAGGGAGAAGAGAGAGGAAGGGAGAGGAGAGAAAAGAGAGGGGAGAGGAGAGAGAAGAGAGGGGAGAGGAGAGAGGAGTAAGAGAGAGAGAGAGAGAAAAGAAAGGGAAAGAAGGAAGGAAGAAGGGAAGGGAAAGAAAAAAGGAGGGAAGGAAGGAAACAAACAGAAATACAGGGTCTTCCTACAGCGCCTTTGACTTCCTTCTCTTCTCCCTGTGAGGCTGAGGAATGTCTGTGTCTCACCCTACTTAGCATAGCCGGCTCAGATTTGGCCTTGTTTCTCTCAGCCTTTGGCCTACAGAGTGTACAAGATCAGAAGGATAGATTTCTGGAAGTAATCTTTTCTTTGAAACCTAAACTCCAAGCAGAGAATGTGTCTTTGTAAATGGGTGATTTAATTAAAAATGAGTGATGCACGTTGGACATATTTCTTCTCCTGAATTGCTTATTTTAGCACTGTCCTAAAACTGAAAGTTAGTGGTCGATAAATTAGGAGGACAGATGTTTTAGCCTGGCCTTCTGTCCTTCGCATTTTTCATCTGGCCATAATAACAATATCAAGGGACGGACAGGGCTGAACTCAACACCGTCCCTTGACCTCATTTCTGATTTATGAATTCTCCCTGCGACTGTACAATCTGAGGAGAAGGCGGTATCTGAAAAATGTTTTGAATTTTAATGTCTTCTCATACTGGCCTCTTTCTTTGTCAAGCCCCTGCGTGTGCAGCTGGTTTAACTTGCTGACTAGAAAATTGAAACATGCTTCTGCCCAGCAGCCAGCAACAAAGGGAAAAATTGTCTAAGAGTTATGTAGCTGCCTGTTGCCCCGCCACCCCCCCCGCAGGGCCCCCTTTAGTACATGAGCACACTCAGGAGGCCCCGCTTTGTTTCAGTGGGTGCTGGTGGCATTTCCTGCAGGGTTCTCTCGCGGTACTGAGCAAGCAAGGTTTCTGTCGATGTCTGTTACAGAAACCTCAGGTGGTCTGCTCTGCCACAGAAGAGGAACTTCTGCTGCTTCTTAACTTTAGGGGCCTCAAGTCACTTGCAAGGCCAGGTTAAAAACATAGAAGCTGGGCCTGGTGGCACATGCCTGTAATCCCAGCACTCAGGAGGCCGAGGCTGGAGAATTGCTGTGTCAAGGCCAGTCTGAACTACATAGGGAGACCCTGTCTCGAAACAACTAAACAAAATGAATAATAATAATAATAAACTCCATCTGGAAACCTCTTTTAAGTTTTCATGCTCTCAACTCTGTCTGCTTCCTGGCTCCTGAGAAGCCTCGTGTGGGCTCAGGGAAGCGGCGGTGTCTTCATCAGGAAGTGCATTTGTGCAACACATAAGCATCTGTACCTCAGGACACTCCCAGAATGGCTTACACAGTGCTGGGAGTGAAGGCGCCGCCGTGGGTGCTGTGAGGGTGGCCTGGTGTCGCCAGACTGGAAAGAGGACTCTGAATTCCAGTGATAGAAATGAGCACCACAGAAAGGATATTTAGGAGTAGAGAAGTGAGGCTGGTATGGAGCAGGCAGGCCGTGTGAAATGGGGGCTTACAGAGCTGACCCGCTGTGGACATGGCCCTTGGGGACATTCTGAGGCATGGCGGTTTATCTCAGAGTCTGTCCTGTTCTTTCTTTCTTTCTTTCTTTCTTTCTTTCTTTCTTTCTTTCTTTCTTTCTTTCTTTCTGTCCACTTAAAAAAATAGAAGAGCACAAATGCACTTTTATTTTCCTTTAGTTTAAATTCTTGAGGGGCACAGCATCACACGGATTCGGTGTCCGATGGCTTTAGCAGGGAGGTTGCTTGGGAACTTGGCACGAACCATGCCGCTGTTTCCATGGGCCCGAGGTACTCTTCCCCAGATTGCTCTGGTTTTGTTTGGTTTGCCACCTGGAGCCACTGTGTTGGTTTTTGCTTTGTACACATAAGCACATCTCAAGATGGCCTTGCCCCACAGTCCTCCAGACATTTGCCTTTTAGAAGTCCTGTTCCCAGCAGGCCTCCCCAGACCACAAGATGGCGGAAAAGGAAAGACTGCCCCGTGCTTTCTAAGGACTTTCTGTAAGATCTGGGCCGTGAATCTCTGTCAGGTCTTCAAAGTGCAGGCTTCAGAGACTGCAAAAACCACAGAGAAGGGGAGAAAGCTCGGCCTGCGAGTTCTGGCTGGAGATCCGTCTGGCTGAGGCCTCAGCCTCAGCTTCCTGGTCACTCAGCACCCTGCTTGCACTGTCTTTATATTAAGACACCTGTGGTTTTTGGCTGCCATGAGAGGTGGGAAAACCAAGCTCTTGGCAGCTTCCCCTGACCTGGCTTTAGCATCATACCAGTCATTTCCAGCAATTAGCTCCCTGTCATAGGCATTCTGTGGTGCGAAGTGTCACAACTTGCTCTGTGCTGTTCTGAGGCATTTGCTTAGGAGGGGAAGTAAATTTTGTCCATATTCCTTCCCCCTCCTCTCCCCCCACTCCAGGTCCCCAGCACTGATCATGTATCCTCAGCCTGCAGTGAATTTTGAGAGCCTTCTGGTGCTAAAATCATTCACCTTATTCCTTCTGAGAGGTGGAGGGCCTAGGGCCAAGGTCCTTCCACCAAGCTCAGCTCCCATAGGCTATGATGTTTAGAAGCTTCTCCTTAGCCTGGACTAGGCCCAGTTCCCCAGTTAATTCTCCCTGAACCTTTCCTTCATGGCATGGGTCACAGTTTACAATTGCAAAGTTTTGTGTGTGACTGCTTATTTTATGTCTTCCTCCCATTATGGGCTGGACTGTGTCCCCTCCCAGTTCATGTGATGCTACTTGAAGACAGTGTTGGAAAGTAACGAGGATTAAATGAAGTCCTGGAATCAGGTCTCTCGCGGTGGCACTAGGGCCTTGTAAGAAAAACCACCAGGGCTGAGGGTGTAGCTCAGTGACAGCGTGACCTTAGCAAGCCTAAGGCTCTGAGGTCAACCCCCAGGGTAGGTGGTGTGACCAAGACCAGAGGGCATACGCACGCGCACATGCTTTCCCCTCCCTTGCCCCTGGTCTCCTCCCTCTGGCGTGGTGAGTGGGAAGGTTGTCTTCTGCTTCTGTGAGCCAGTGGGAAGATCCTACCAGGACTCAGTCAGGCGGCACCTTGCTCCTGAACTTCCGGCCTGCAGAAGTGTGAGAAAATGAATGCATATTGCTTAGGTCACATGCTACTTTGCACGGCAACCTAAGTGGCCTAACAGACTATAAACTTTAGGAGAGCATGAGCCATACCTGTCCTGCCTACCGGTGCATTCCAGTACTAAGCACGGAGCCTGGCACATGGTTGAAGTCCAATAAATATTTATTAAGCAAATGAATATGTAAATGAATTATGAAGAAAGTCTGAAGGAATCATAGCTGGGAATGCTGGCACACACCTGTAATGCCACCTCTCAGGAGGCGGAGGGAGGGGGATTGAGGCCAGCCTGGGCCACAGAATGAATTCAAGGCCAGCATGAACTACATAGTGAGACTCTGTCTCAAAGGAAAAAAAAAAAAAATAGAGTAGGTCCAGTTCCTTTACTCAATAGACAAGGACATAGAGGTTGAATTTCTAACTTGTCTAAACCTAGGACACTTTGCTTCATATATATAAAGACAGATTGAACTTGTCAGGGAATTTCAGCATTCTAGCAGACAGAGGCAGGAAGAACGCAAGTTCAAGCCCAGCCTGGACAACTCAGCAAGCCCCTTTCTCAAAAGAAAAGTGGTAGAAATAAGCCCTGGGTTCAATCCTCAACTAAAAAAATATATATATTTATTTATTTATCTATCTATTTGATGTATTTAGGACAGGGTCTACAGGATCTCACTACACAGATCGGACTCGTAGTGATCCTCCCGTTTTCAGCCTCCTAAGCACTGAGATTACAAGCACGTGCCACCACGTCCTGTCTCAATCACAGTCTCAGTGCACCCTGGCACAGGGCCAGGACAGCACAACGGGGGATCGAATCCTGGCCTCTGCGCTCTGCCTAAGCAGGCGCTTTAGTTCACTGAGTTATTTGGCCAGCCCCCCCTTGAAAATTTTTTTTTTTTTACTTGAAAAGCTTTTAATTAAATACCTTTTACATGGTTACCTGTTACTGACACATAACGTCACTTACTGTTTACCAACTGTACAGAAGAAAGCTTATGCCTCATTTAATAGACCCATAAAGGCAAACTCAGAGGCGATATTGGTAAAATTCAATGGAGCTTTTACTGGGGGCCAAAGCTCTTGCATGTTTTACTTCCACTTATAAATTCATTTAAGCTTTAAGGAGATCTTAGGGCAGGACGTACTGTCAAGCTCACTCATGCGACTGCGGAGGGGACACTAACTATGGAACAGAGGCACTGTCTCAACACACGGTCCTCCAGACAGCAGTGCCCACAGCCCGACAGCTTGCTTGCCCCAGACAAAGGCCGAGGACAGATCAGGGTCAAAGTCCTTGCAACCTAATCTCTGAAGCGACCTCACTTCTCTTTTGCTGCTATGTGCTCACAGACAGCAAGTGACCTGGTCTGGCCCAGGCTTAAGGGGAGGATTACACAGAAGGGTAAACACTGGGAAGCAGGGGTCACAGGTCACCCTAGAGCTGCTACCACAGCGAAGCTACGTTCATAGTACAAAGTTTATCAGTGTAACCTACAATACTAAAATAAATAATAGGTGACCAAAAATGGGGACATGATCTTTCACAAACAGGAAAGGGACACATGACAGAGGGAATGAGGAGGGAAGAAAGGAAAAAGAGAACTAAAAAGCTATAGTGTGTTCTGTGCCTGTACTAACTCTCCATGATAAGGTAATCACTGCGCACTGCAAACACTAGCAATACAAACAAAAAATGGAGAAAAATATCAGCTTGTAAAATTTAACATCTGCCAGGTATGGCAGTGCATGCTTGTAATGCCAGGACTTGGAAGGCTGAGGCAAGAGGACTGTCGCCAACTCAGAGCCAACCTGGGTTACAGAGCGAGTGCAACATCAGTCTAGAGTGCCTAGTAAGAGCTTTGTCTCAAAAAAATTTAACATCCACTGATGATTTTTTTTTTTTCTGATGCGGCATGTGGTACTGGGGATCAAACTGCGGTCCCCTGCACCTGCCTAAACTTGCCTCAGCAGGCGCTTTAGACTGCTGAGCTATCTCACCAGCCCCCCATTGATGATTTTATTTTACTTATTTTTGGTACCAGGAATCAAACTCAAGACATTGGCTTGCCAGGCAGGCACTTATGCAGCTGAGCTATCTCTCTGGCCCCTGATTTTGTTTTAAACCCCTTAACATTCAACATCCATTGATAATAAGAAAGGAATGTATGGGATTGTTCTTATTCTGATTTAGAAAAAACAAAAGTGCTGGATTTCAGCAATGGTCTTGCTTCTTTACCACTCCTGTTCCACACTTCCTGCTGTGTGACTTTTTTTTTTTTTTTAATATGTTTGGTACAAGGTCTCACTATGCAGCTCAGACTGGTAGTGATCCTCCTGTTTCAGCCTGCCCAGTGCTCGGATTATAGGTGTGCCCCTCTATGCCAGGAATGGGGTTGGTGAGGCGTGTGGTGCCAGGGATCAGGGGTCGAACCCAGTGCCTGCACTTGCCTAAGCAGGCACTTAGTCAGCTGAGCTATCTCACCGGCCCTCTGCTGTGTGACTTTGCCTCTCATCAGGGACAAGATTACTCTTAACTCTGGACTTGGCCCTATGTCTTACGTTGGTCAATAGGCTGTTAGTTGTGGTATAAAGTAAAGTTTAGAAATAGGCTTACCTACTGGGATTTGCTCTGTTCACCATGAGAAGGACCAGCTGAATCTGGCCCACTGGCCCCAAGAGGAGGAGAAACAGGTAGAATACATGTGCCTCAGCTTCGGTGAGCACTGAGCCCAGTCAGAGGAGAGCTCCACACCGACCCAGCAAAGCCATGTGTGAGCCCAACTGATGCCAGCAGTATAACCTAGCTAAGCCTAGCCCAGCTCACTAGATTACTGTTTATTTGTAAGAAAGAAATGTCTCACTGCTTTCTGTGGTTCATTTGTTTTACAACAAAAATGAACTAATGGAAGTAACCTACCATAACTTTTTCAGGAGCAACAAAGACTTTCAGCAAAGCTCCCCTAGATGGTGAGTGTCTTAACTCTCATCACGAGGACTGAATACCTGACACCCACAGGTGAGAGAGGGAAAGGTTTAGTTTGGTTCACAGTTTGTGGTCCGTAGTTGGTTGGCTCCATGGTGGGGTGTCTTGGCAGAGAGGATTGCTTCTAATGTGGTAGAGGAGAAGCAGAGAGAGGTCAACAAAGGAGGGTGTTAGGGTTTATGTCTAGCTCTCCCCTCGAAGCTTCATGCAGTCATGAGGCGGACTTCAAGATTTTGTGATTAATTCATGATCCACTGGGATTATGGGTGTGAGTGCTGCTAGGAATACGGGGGTGTGTGCTATACCCAGCCTAGGGCCCATAGCCTGAATGCAACATAAGGGAGACAGATGCTCTCTGCTGCCATGGCTGCCGCTGCTCCTTCCTTTCACTCTTGCTCTTTGCTGCCGCCATGAACTGCTGCTCTCTGCCCTGTGCCACTCTGCCTTGGAGCCAGCAGAGTATGGACTGAAAACTCCAGTAACTGTGAGCTAAATAAACCTTGACTTCTTTTGTTTTGGGTGTTGGGTATTTGTCCCAGCAAGGAGAAGAGTAACCAAAACAGAGGGAGACACACCCTGCTAGGCCACGCCCCCCCAGTGTCTCACCTCCTCCAAGCATGCTTTCCTGTCAAGTCATATCCAGCGATAAGCTCACCTGCAGGCTAATCCATTGATGACTATCATGGCCCCCTGATCCAATCACTCCCCAAAGCCCCACCTATGAGTGCCTGAAGCTTCAAGAAGGAGGTCTACATAGAAACCGTGAAGTTCTGCCCCTGAGTCCCAGGAGACTCCTGGGCATCTCTTTATGCCAAATGCATTTAGCCCATCTCTAAGAGTTGCTGAAGTTCTAAACCTTGCTAGAAAGGCCAAGTCCAAAGTGCCCTCTGGGATTTAAGGCGAGCTTTTAGCTATGAACCCCTTTTAACATCAAAAGAAAGTTAAATACAGCTGATATGAAAGACATGGAGTAGACATTCCCATTTCTAAAAGGAGAAATAGGGGGTGGAAAGGAATGAGAGCAAAGAACCCAACAAGCAAATATTATATCCCAGACCCATGTCCAGCATTTAGGGCAACTATGGCAAGCTGTGAACTCCAGAGGGAGGGGGATCCTCATGTCTGTGGCCCTGCTGATGGCTGCAGCCCTCACAGTCTCTCTTGGTCATCTTTGCTCAGTCCCCGTGGCTTTCCTCAGACCATCCATGTTCCTGGCTTGTCTGGGGTCCTGGTGTCTCCACTGCACACTCAGCCTAACTCTTATAGCTTCCTACCCTGCCCTCTCAGGGGCACACTGCACAGTCTCCTGGGCCTCCTTCTAAAATCTGGGTGTTAATTTGTGACCCTATCCCACATGTGTGTGAAAGCAGCATCGCGTGGATGATGCCAAGGTCTGCAGCTAGCCGGAGCAGTAGCTGAGACTTTGAGCATGTGTGGCTGGTGGCAGGGGCTCTCAGTGCCTGCATGGCTGAGTATGGTGGCCCAAATCCTGGTGAGCTACTTCCCATCAACTAGGCTGCCACTGTTCTGGGCCATGGTGCTCTAGTGCTCTCTTTTCAAATAAAGTCTTTTACTTTTCCACCCTTGAGTCTGTGAAGGGCGGGGGCTTTCAGATTCCTCTAATGTGTTCATGACATCCTTTGTATTGTCCAGGTCCAAAGTTCTTGTCTTCTACTTCATGCTAATCCGTTTAGCCAGCAAGCTATTGTTTGCTCCAGCTTTACAGGTCTCAGCATTATTGGAGCTACCTTGCTGAGCAAACTCAAAACTTTTTAAAATCATTCAGCCAGCTGGGTGTGATGGCACACTCAGGAGACAGAGACAGGAGGATCTGTAAGTTGCAGGCCAGCCTGCGTTACACAGTGAGACTCTATCTCAAAATAAATAAAATAAGGGCCAGGGATATAACTCAGTGGTACAAATGCCTGCCTCGCAAGTGCAAGATCCTGAGTTTGATTCCTAGTATATATATAAAAAAAAAAATCAGTCAATCAATCAATCAAATAATTCAGCTATACTCTTGATTCTCAATATAAATCTGACTAAAAGCTCCCAAATGCATGCAAGCCACAGTCTGAATGTTGGCCTGTCTTGAAATTTCCTCTTCCAGATTAATTAATCTACCACCCTTAATCTCAGTCTCCCATGAAGTCTCAGGACACAAGCAATAATTTTTCCACCAAACCATAACACACATGCCCAAGAGTCTAAACACCAATGGAGTCCTTCTTTCCAACCAAAATCTCTTAAGTCTGGTCTTTACTGGCTGGATTACTCTCAACATTTTGGTCTTCCTAGTTTCAGTCAGAATTATCTATCAAGCTCAGCCCCCAGCACTCTAGAGCTGCTTCTCCAGCCAGCACCTTCCAACCCTTCCAAACTCTTCCTGTGAGCCAGTTCCAAAGGCTTCTGGACTCCAGAATCAGGTTATCACCACCATGACCCCACTACTCTGGTACCAAACACTGTCTTAGTTGCTTTCTTATTGCTGGGATATAACACCCAACATCTACAAATTAAGGGAAGGAAAGTTGGTTTTGCCTTGCAGGTTGTAGAAGTTTCAGCCCATACCCCAGCTGGCTTCCAGGCAAGGTAGCACAGCAGAGGGGAATGGCAGGAGAGAAACACCTCCCAGCAGTGTAGCAGGAAGCAGATACATCAAGAAAGGCCCCACCCCAATGACCTACCTCCTCTGATCGGGCTCTTCCTCTCAGCATCACATTTGACTATAAATTTTCAGTGTACTAATCTACCAATGAGTATCACGCTGTACGATCCAATCACCTCCCCAAAGCCCACCTATGAGGCCACAAGGCTTTGCAGGACGTGGAAGTGAAAACCACAACAGCGAAGGCTGAAACTGTCTCCTCTGAGATTGGAAACTTAATTTCTACTGTCTCTTTTCTTAAACTTTGCATGGACACCTAAGCCAATACAAGAAATAAGAATGAAAAGAAAAACAGCTATCATTATTTGCAGATGACATTTATATGCATCGAAAATCCTAAATCTTCAGAGTACTTATGACAACTAATAAGTTGACCCATCTTTGTCATTACACTAAAAGTCGACATAAAAAATTGCATTCCTATGTGACAGCAACAAAAAAATAAAGTGAATTGTATACTACAATGCCTAAGATAGCATCATAACGAACCAAATTTTCAGGAATAAAAGTTTCAGGATCTCTATATAAAAGGCTATTGATAAGCTGGGCATGGCAGCACATGCCTATAATCCCAGCACTTGAGTGGCTGAGGCAGGAGGATCAGTGTGAGTTTGAGACCAGCCTGGGCTACAAAAGTCAGCTCAAGGCCAGCCTTGCGTAGCGAGACCCTGTCTCAAAAAGACAAAAAGAAAAAGGCTATTGATAGAGACCAAAGACTTTTGGTTATTTATTTACTTATGTACTTATTTTTGTGGTCCTGGTTATGGAACCCAGAACTTCATGCATGTTAAGCAAACATCTGCTACTAAGCTACATCCCCAGCCTCTAGAATATTTTGGATGTTTTTTTTTAGTGGGGGAGGGGTCGCTGTTTGTTTTGGGATAGTGTTTCACTCTGCAGTCCATGCTGACCTTGAGTACACAGTTCTCCTGCCTCAGCTCCCTGAATGCTGGATTATAGGCATGTAACACCATGGCTACCTAGAGATAGTCCTTAAAGGAGGGCTATATCATGTTATGGTTAGATGATTCAGAATGTCAGTGTTCAATTATCAATTTTAAATATGTCAATTATCCTCAAAATTTATCTCCTCAGGTCAACCAATGAAATTCGCAAAAGATCCCAACACACGCGTGCACACACACATACACACAATTTGTTTTTCAGTACAACTTAGCTATTTATTTCCAGCTTCTTGTAAAAGTTTTACACATTGATTCCAAAATACATTTGGAAACACAAAGGGACAAGAATAGTGGAGCAAATTCAAAAAGGCGAAAATGGAAAGATTTTTTTTTTCCATAGAAAATTTAAACCATCACAGTAGTATGTAACTATGGCTCAAAAATAAGCAAATATCTGGGTGTGGTGGCACATGTGTGTAAACTCAACACTCAGGAGGCTGAGGCAAAGAAAAAGCACAAATAAACCAAAAGAGCAAAACTGAGTCTGGCTGGGCAGAGTGGCAAGCACTTGTAGTCCCAGCTAATCAGCTAAAAAAGAGGCTGGGACAGGTGGCCACTTGAGAGCCCAGGAGTTGAGATCAGCTTGGACAACATAGTGAAAGCTCAGAGAGAGAGAGACAGAGAGACAGAGAGACAGACAGAGAGACAGAGAGACAGAGACAGAGACAGAGAGACAAAGACAGAGAGACAGAGACAGAGGACAAAGAGAGAAAAGGGAAAAGGAAAGGGAAGGAAAGGTAAGAAGAATCAGGGGTCTAAAACACATTCACACTTTTGGAGCCAAGCTCTTGCTGTATAGTTCAGGCTGGCCTTGCATTCATTACACAGCACAGGCTGGGCAAACTTACTTACTTCACTGCTCCTGCCTGGGCCTCCAAAGTGCTAGGATTACAGCTTGTGCCACTAACCTGGCTTTCATAGATATATGAATATATATTAAATTCTTTCCTTTTTTTGGCCCACTCCCTCCCCACTTCTTAATTCTTTTTTTTTTTTTAACTTTATTTATTTGTTTTATATTATGGCTGTCTCAGCCTGCCCTGGGGGTGGGGCTGGTGCCGCATGTGGTGCTGGAGATCAAACTGCGGTCCCTGCAGTTGCCTAAGCTTGCCTAAGCAGGTGCTTTAGACTGCTGAACCATCTTGCCATCCCCATAATTTATGTATCTCATTTTATGGTTTACATGTGATCAGCATCACTTTTTTTTTTTTTTTGGTGGGACTGGGGTTCAAATTCATGACCTTGCACTTGCCAGGTAGGTACTCGTGCCACAGAGCTATCTCCCCGGCCCCTCCCACTGCTTAATTCTTAAGTCATGACAGATGCAGTACCAGCCTTTTGTTGTCAGTGCTGAGAATGGATCCTAGGGCCTGATGCATGCTAAGAAAACGCTCTACCATGAAGACCAGTAGCCTTTTAAATAAATACTTCAGAAGTAATTGCATATCTACATATAAGAAAAAAGAAAGAAACACAATCCCTATCTTAAAGTATGCACAGAAAATCAGCTCTGGTTGGCTCACACATTTAAATGTGAAAACTAGCCAGGCATGGTGGTGCATGCCTGTAATCCCAGCACTTGGGAGGCTGAGGCAGGAGGATCAGTGTGAGTTTGAGACCAGCCTGGGCTACAAAAGTGAGCTCAAGGCCAGCCTGAACTGCATAGAGAGACCCTGTCTCAAAAAGACCGAAAAAAAAAAAAAAAAAGAAAAGAAAGTAGAACAAGACATGAAGAATATATAAAAAAAGAACTAAGATATGGTATGGACATGTACCAATTCCCTACAAGGAATGTAATCATTATGTATTATAAGCATATACTAATTTAAAATAATTAAATAAATGTACAGATGTAGACATCACAAAAAGAAGTATCCAATAAATACCTTAGAATGTTCTCAGTAGCATTACTCTGCTAATGCAGGTGAAGAAATTGTAAATTCCAACCACAGAGAGAAAGTTTCTGGGCTGGGAATGTTGCTTAGGGGTAGAGTTCCTGCCTTGCATGCACAAGGCCCTGGGTTTGATCCCCAGGACAAAAAAAAAAAAAAAAAAAAAAAGGGTTTCTATAGAGAAGTATTACTATACACTCACCAGAATAACAATTTAGAAGACTGAAACTACCAAATGACAACAAAAATATGGAGCAACTGGAACTCATTTATTGCTCTGGGAGAATTCACTAGTGCAGCTATGGTAAATCACTGTTTGGTAGTATCTATTGAAGAAGATTGATCATGTACATTTGCTAATGCTCCTTACTCCACTTGTAAGACACGTGGGATCTGGGGAAAAATTAGGACCCAAAAAATGCTGATTAACAATGTCTTTCTGAGTTTGCTGGTTTTCATCACTTTAGGGAAAAATTCAATCTTCTAAGTAATGTAGTATGTTCAGTTAAAGTACGGATTTTTATTGTTTTGATCAGGCAAATAGAAAATAATTAATTTGCGTTAAGTTTTTTTTCTTACTGACAAATTAGCCTCATGTCTTAAATGTCCATGTATTTGTTTCTGCCCACACAAAGAGGGAATTTAGTTGACATTTGCTTTAGTGAAAGCATGGGAAACCCCATCATGATTAATGACTAAATGGAGCTGTGATTTAGTAAAGAATAGCTTACTTACACAGTGGGCTAGTAGGTAGGCACTCGGAGCGATTTTGACTCGGGATGCAACTCTGGGACATATACTTCCTTAGCATGCAGAAGGATGTTGGAGAAGGAGGAAAGGGGAGCGGAGGAGGAGGAAGAAGGGGAGAGGAGGAGGAAGAGGAAGAGATAGAGAAAAAGAAGGGGTCAAGGAGGAGGAAGAAGAAGAAAAATGATCTTGATGATGAAATATAGAAAAGCATTTTCGCTTTTGGATTTTGCTTTATTTGTGTGCTTTTTTTTTTTTTAGGCAAAGTCTTCTTATATTTCTAGGCTGGTCCCAAACTCATTATGTAGCCCATCATGGCCTCAAACCTACAGTGATCAGATGGGGGAGATAGCTCAGTAGAATAAGCATTTGCCTGGCAAATGCAAAGACCTGGGTTCAATCCTGGCTCTGCAAAACCAAAACAAAACCCTACAGTGATCCTCCTGCCTCAACCTCCCAAGTGTTGGGATTACAGGTGTGCATCACTATGCTTGGCTTTGGAAAAGTATTTATGATACTATGCAAGTAAGGGATATAGATAAACAGGGGCCTTCACACTGTGTAGAAAATACAAACGCATCTAAGGACTAAAGAGTGTTTTAGAAAAAAATAAAAATAGTAGTCTTAGAGTAGTGCATTTATTATTTCAAAATGACCCCTAAGCTTGTTGTATGATTTGTCCATGGACAACAAATCAAAAAGAAGTAAAGTCTATCTTCCCTTTGCGAAGTCCCCAGAAATGTGCTGTAGGTTTATAATCTTCATTCTGATGGAGCTCTTTAGAAGAGACTAGCTTACTCCGCAAAGACTGCCATGTCAGGAATTCTGGTTCTATTTCCAGCACCGTTGACAGACTGACGACGGGCTCCACGCATGTCGTTAAGCTTTTGCCATCGTCAAAGCTGGGAGCGACTCCACTTGCCACTGCCACTTAGCTCTCCGCGCTGTGACAGTCGAGGAGCGGCGCTTATTGCCCACGGTGTGGGTCAGCTGTTGGAAGTGATCAGCTCTTGTGTTGTTGCCATGGAGGAACCAGTGTTGTTTGTGAAGGAGAGAAGCAGCGAGAGTTTCTCTAGACCTCTAATGAGGCCTCGCCAGACAGTGCATTCTTTCAACCAGTACTTATGACTCAACTCCTACTCTGCAAGGCGCTGTGTTTAAAGTTAGGGGTGGATGCAAACATTGCTGGGTGTGCCTTCAAGAAATTTATATTCAGCCACGCATGGTAGTGTGTGTCTGTAGTCCCAGCACTCGAGAGGCTGTGGCAGAATTGCAGCAAGGTTTGAAGCCAACCTGAATTAAACGACACAGTGAGACTCTGTCTAAAAAAAAAAAAAAAAGAAA
>PVKN010020936.1:0-15721 GCA_004027915.1 Capromys pilorides
TTTTGATATAGGACTTTGCTATGTAGTTCAGGCTGGCCTGGAATCACTGTGTAGCCTAGGGTGACTTCAAACTTGCAACAATCTTCCTGCCTCAACCTCCTGAATTCTGGGATCATAGACATATACAACCATGCCCATCTGGCATTGTGCAATATATATATATATATATATATATATATATATATATATATATATATATTTTTTTTTTTTTTTTTCTTTCATACACAGTGTCATACTACATAGCTAGGACTCCTAGTGATCCTCCCATTTTCACCTCCCTAGTGCTGGGGTTACAGGAGTGCCCCACCATGTCCAATCTTGGTGGCTGACTCAGCTCACCCTGGGGTGGGGCCAGTGCAGCATGTGGTGCTGTGGAATCAAACCCCAGTCCCTGCGTTTTCCTAAGCAGGCACTTAGTCTGCTGACCTATGTCACCCTTATTGTAATATTTTTAAAATTTAAAATTTAACATTAAACATTTTCAAAACTTAAACATCACATTTTTTTAGTCATAGTTCATCTGTCTTAAAGAAGGAAAACACCCCAAGGTAAAATTACATAAAAAGAATTATCATGCATTACCAGGCTAATCTCAAACTGAAAAGCAGCTGTGAGTATCACATGGTAGGCCTATAAATATCTCCCCCGATGGAGGGCAAATCTCAATTTTGATCTTCAGGACATGGAGGGCAGGAGCAGTTTGCTGATGTCACTGGAGCTGGGGCTTTGCAAGTGCCTCCAGCACAGCCAGCTCCCAAGAGGCTTTCCGGAGATACCTGAGGCTGTCGCAGAGCTCTCCAAGCCTCCTGCAACACTTCTGCCCATGTGTTCCCATCTGACAGCCCCAGGTGCCCTGTGGAGCAGAGAAGACCTCAGTTGGGCACAATGAACCTTTGCACACAGAGGCTGAAATACAGCCTGGTGTAATGAGGACTCATTCAACTTTCAGCAGGGTATAGAAAACTATAAGCACAATTCCCTCCTGCTCTTTCTCTCTGAGACCATCGTGTAGAAAACGCTAGCCTGGAGTAGAGGGAGTGAGATGTTCGGCTGGCATTTAAAAGGAGAACGTGAGGAACATCCTACGCTTTCGAAAGGCACATGACTGGCACTGTGCCTAGTTGTATTGCTGCGTGGTATAGCACTCCTGCATCATCTGCTCTCGTGATAAGGGGAGAGGAGGCAGTGCATGGCCCTAATGGCTACGTGGGCCCCACTGTCTGTCAGGGTTAAGAGAGAGAGGCTCTCAGCGCTTCTGCTCCGCTACAGCTCAATGTCAAAATGCTGTGGTGATAATGGAAAAACTCACAGGTGGAACCTTTTGTGCCCAGAGATTTATTTTGTTCTCTCAGACTCCTGTCCCATCCCATTCACCACTGTGGTCCCTGACTATGTCAGCTCTATTTGAAATCAGTGATCTATCACAGAAGCAAAATGTCTGCATAAGATGAAGAACTGTTCCCCAACAAATCCTCACTAGGCTCTGTAGCATCATTTATTTTAGAGGTCCCAAAGTGGGCCAATGTCTTGTTAGTTTCTCACAAGCTTTGTCTGAGATGACATCTCTGGTGTATGGGTTGTAACAGTTGCCTGAAGGTCACTCTCACAGTGAAAACACTGCCTTCGCTCAAGCATACAGAAATCTGATGAGTACTAAGATGGGGTGAAGGCTTGGAAAGTCTATCTTTCTGTCGGGTCTGTCTCTGTTGTTTTCCCTCTTCGTGTACATTAATAGTTTCTGCTGAGGTGCAATACATAGGTTCTGCAAGATCAGCTAAGAATTGAGTACAAGGAGCTGCATGCCTCTCTTTAGAGACTGCTCAGGGATAGAGTACAGAAAGCCATAGGCTTCCCTGTGTTCCTTGTTGGCAGCCAGTCCTGTTGCATAAGCTTGGCTCAGTAACCTACTTGCTCAATGGATGCCCAGTTCTGCCTAGTGCCCGCTGAAGTCCTAAGGGGCTTCTCCTACCACCTAAAGACCTATTCTTATCTTGGTTCACATGTCCAGAGTTGTGTCAGCTGCACCTAAAACTCTTTCCTAAGTCACTAGGTCAGGAGTGGATGAGGAGCCTCTTTGCCAGGGCTTTCCCAGGTTAGGAGGTTCTGCATGAATACTCAGCTTCATCTTAGAATTTTTGTTTCTGAAAGCAAACTTGTGTGTTTTGTTCCCCATGTTTAAGCATCTTTTTCATGCCATCTTTTTATCTCCACACTATCAGCACTATCAGAAAACAAAATAGATCTGCAAGTTTATGAAGCATAATTCAGTGAGACAAATTCAAACATCTCCATGTTAGTCAGTATAACCTACTCAACGGAGGAAAGATTTGTTTTAACTCAAGGTTAAGAGGTTTCAGCCCATCTTCAGCTACCTCTGTTGCCTGTAGGGCTGTGGCAAGGCAGAAACGTCATGGTGGAGGATGTGGCTGCAGCGGGGAGGCAAGGAGAATGAGAAGAGCAAGAGGAGCAGGGCCAGGCAGCAGACACAGTCCCCAAGGTCATCCTCATGACCCACTCCCTTCAACAAGACCCCACCCCCTACATCTCTCACTTCCCAGCAGTGCCACCAAACTACGATCTCATCAAAGACCAATCCACTTGATGAAGTTAGAGCCCTCATGATCCAGTTGTCTACAGAGATCCCCGGTGGCTATTATTAACTTTCTAAACATTTCTCAATCTGATCCAGTTGACAATCAAGCTTGACCATCATAACCTTCCTTATAGCCAAGACTCAGAATCAATTTGGTCCAGGATGGGAAAAATATCAAAGCACCGGAGAGAAGGCAAGACAAGAAAGAGGCAAGACAAAAAGAGCTGCAGAATTCTAATCTGAAACTTTATTTTGTGTCTCAGATGGGACAGCTGCTGTTCAGCAGCACCCTGCAGACAGACCTCCACCTGGGACAGCCAAGGGGCCTCAGAGGAAGCTGGGAAGGGTGAAGGCTTAGCCAGTATCTGTAGCACCCTGTATGTTTTGTTCCAGGGCCCAGCACATTGTAGATAAGTTGTTTTTCAAAGGATTCAATTAGATTCACTTCCTTATTTCACTTGCATATAAAAGTATCTAACAAAAGAACAAATTGCTTCAAAAATTATTACGAATGGGCTGGGGAGATAGCTTGGTGGCATAAGCACCTGCCTGGCAAGCACACTGTCCTGAGTTCGATCTTCAGGACCTCATTCCCTGCTGGTCCCAGATCCTGGGTGCACTGTGCCAGCCCAAAAACCAGATGTGGTCATGCATGCCTGTAATACCAGTGCTGGGGAGGCTGAGACAAAAGGATTACTACAAGTCTGAGCTACATAGTGAGACTATGTATCAACAAAAAATGAACAAACAGAAATTACTAAAAATGAAAAATAATACAAATGAACACATGCACAGGCCCTGATGTCAAACAGGCAGCAGTGGGCATGTGTCTTGGGCACAGCACATAGTCTCTCTCTTAGTGCAAGCCTTAGAGCTGCTTTCATTCATTACCCAAGGACCCCTTTGTCTCTCCACCTGTGAAGTCTTAACCGTGGTCTACACTACTATACTATAAGAATCAAATATTGCCACATTCCTGTTCTGTAGGGCATGAACTCTGGGCAAATACCACTCTTTCCTTGTCAGGGTCCACAGAATCCATAGACCACTGAATTAAAAGATTAGTGAGCAGAACCGTAAGAAGCAGGACACATATGCTCGCTCCAAATAGAGGAGAGGACAGCACTAAAGCTCTTCAACAGGCAGGGTGCTCTCTCAATTAATTCCCTTCTGATCTGGTTAAGGCAGAGGACATCGACAAAGAGCATCCATCCTCCCTTGTGAATTCTAATGTATGTCATCTTTTTTCTAAAATGTTCCATAAAGCATAGAATAAAGAGTAGCATCATGATAGAACAAGAAAACATGTGATTATGTGTTAAACTGCGAGCAACTTGCAGGTTCCATTAGGAAAATATAAACATAAAAGCCATGACTGGTGGTGACTGATGCATCAGCGACCTCCATGCAGTCTTGGAGAAGTAGTGGAGCCTGGGTAGCCCTGACAGCTATATTTGTGCAAGGATTTTCAACAGGAGACCATAGTGGCTGGCGAGATAGTGCAGCAATCTAAAGCACTTACTTAGGCAAGTTTAGGCAGGCTCAGGAGACCACAGTCCTGACCCCCAGCACTGCATGCTGAGAGAGCCCTGCTCTCAGGGCAGACTGAGCCAGCCAAAAAAGAGTGCACAGGAGACCATAGTCCTCTACCTTGTGGAACAGACTTTTCAGCATAGCTTTTTATAGTCTTAGTGGAAATATTTATGGAAAGAAGGGTAGAGAGGAAGAGAAAAAAGAACAGGTTTTAAATCACTGTCACTGTTTTGGTTCTTTTTCTTTCATTGCTGAGACAAAATACCTGCCACTCAAAATTAAGAAAGGAAAGGTTTATTTAGCACAGTGTGTGGAGGTTTCAGCCCATAATCAGCTGGCTCCAAGGCAGGGTGGCACTTGGCAGAGGGCAGCAGTTCATGGCAGATGAAGACAGCAAAAGAAACAAGAGGGACAAAGGAAAGAGCAAGCCTGTTTTCCTCCCTTATACTGCAAACAGGCTGTCTGTCCACACCATCCCTGTCCCTTCTCTTCCACAAGCTCAGGATGTTTACCAAGGGAGGATCTGGGTCCCTCCTGAACTAAGCTTCTACACCTCTCAAGTTTACACAGTGTACCAACCTATATAGTCATCTTATGCTCCAAGATGATACTGTGATTTGTGATTGGTTTGGTGGGTTTGCTTGATAACAATAATTAATAATAATAATAATAACAGCATTGTTTTGACCTAGGGCTTAGTATATGCGAAGCAAGCACTATCACTGAGCTATACCTACTGCTGCCGATCTCATGGTCTTTACCCCAAACATATTCGTATCTACCAAGTTTAAGTTAAACCTTGAAAGTGTGGTGTTATGGTTTATAGTAGTTCCCTCGCTATTTCAGTTTGACTTTCATGGACTCACTATTTTATGGGTTTTCAAAAAATATTAATCTAAATTACTTATTGCGGATTTTTTGCTATATCACGGGATTTTGCAGTACCGTACAATACAAATATGTTGTTAAAATTGCACAGGTTTAAGAGTTTTAAAAAATGGTTAGGAGCACTAGAAGTGTTTTTAAAAGTGTCAGAAAGGTTTATAACAGTGTGGGAAGGGCTTATAAAGCCTTAAAACATATAGATACGAAAACAAATATAGCGTTACTGCTTCGCTGAATTTCACTTATCGCGGGGATGTCTGGAACGTGAGCTCCGCGTTAACTGAGGGACTGCTCTGTACCCAGATGCCTTCCCAAGGCCTCAGGTCCTCATAGGCGGGGCTTTTCAAAGTCAGCTGACCAGGAGGTGTGACACCGGCGATCAGCCCTTTGAGGAGTCTACAGCTAAGTGCGGTGTTGTCGGACAAAGTTCGGCTGGAGGTTGTGGCCACAGGCGTGGCCTGGAAGAGGCCACCTCTGTCCTCCTCCAGTGTTCTCCCCCTACTTCCTGCTGCCATGCCATCGACCCCTTCTCCTCTGCGATGCCCCTCTGCCATGCTGCCCTGCCTTGCAGCCAGCGGACCACAGAATGAGAACTCTACAAATTGTGAGTCTAAGTTAATTTTTCCTCCTTAGAGTTATGAGTGTCAGGCACTGTTCCCAGCAGTGAGGAAGTCACTAAGATGCAGGGACTGGCTCACCAAGGCTCAGCGGAGGGAGAGGGTCTGCTGCAACGCTGCTGCCTGGCACTAGGGTGCGACCCAGAAGCGGCATCCCGGTGGGAACGGCTGAATTCCGGAAGAATTGCCGTTCTAAGCAGGGCCTTGCGGATGATGCCTTGCAGGAGATCACCGATGCCTGCGGGGAGGACGTGCCAAGAACACCCTGCTGGTGCCATCACAGGCCCACCTCGTGCCCCTGGCCTAGGCCCATTTTGATACAAGTGTCCTGTGTGTTTGGTGTGTCCAGGCCAGTGTGAATTGTGGTCATACAGCTAATAAGGAAACTGTTGATTTATCGAGAAACAGAAATCCTTTCACATCTGTGTAACTCAAGTAAAATTTTGCCAAAATCACCAACTAAAGTGCAACTCTCTTGTTCCTAAGCAGTTTACAAACTAGGCTGAGAAGAGTTTATGAGAAAAGCACCATCAGATACACTTCTCCCATTTTGTGCCTGAGTTCATTTACATTAGGGTGTGGCTCAAAGCATTTTTTCAGCATTTGTCTGGCCACTTAGATAAGAACAAATACAGCCACCTTGCGAATTTTTACAGCCATAGGTCAGCTAGTAACCACACAATTCCTTTGGCACAATTTTTGTGTCTTTAAAGGAAATGCCAAGACAATGGCATCACTGAGGTCCGGCAAGATATCTCAGTGGGCTAACACACCAGCTTAGGCAATCTTAGGCAAGCATAGGGACCGGGTATTTGGTCCCTGACACCACATACCATGCCAGCCCCACCCCACAATGGGCTGAGCCCACCACAAACTCCAAGCGTAGTAGTGCCTGTAATCCCAGTGCTGGGGAGACTGAAAACAAGAGGATCACTATGCGTCCAAGCTGCATAGTGAGACCCTATAACAACCAAATAATTTAAAAGGTCATGTTTTTAAAAAAGAGTCTCAATGAACCAGTTAGTATCAGGTTCTTAGCAAAAACATGCTCAGATACACACAGGAGAACTTCAGCTCTCATACAATAAGACAGCACGGCTCAGAGGGCAGCACCATTTGTTTTCCTGACTGACATTCAGCAGCCAGATGTCTAGGATCATTTCCTCCAGGAGTTTAGACCTTGGTCTTGCCTGAGTTCTCAGTATCTTCCACACATGAAGGGGGTGCAAGAGGTCACCACCACAGGTCCACCACTTTGCTTCTATGGAAGAAGGCATCTTTCTCTCAGAAGACTTTCCTTATTTATTAATTTACTTACTATTTTTAACTTCCAGAAAGCTAATAAATAAGCTAGCACAAGTCAGGAGTATTTTTTTGAGTATGAACTATCTGGTACCTTAATACATTGAGGTACATCAGCAAAGGCCCAGCAAGAACCTGCTTGCCTGGCTGCTGTGGGCTCTCAGCCCTGATTACTGCCTCAGGTGCCGTGATCACCACTTGTATCATTGGGTAGATGCATTGAAACAAACATCCTACACATAGTGTTTCTCCCAAAGCCAGAAAGCTGTCCAAAGCATTGTAGAAATTCACCCTCATCTAAAATATTCGTGGTAGGCCAAACTCCTAAGCAGAAACCACTGAGCACCTGGTCTGCCCAGGGTTTGCAAGCCAGAGGGTACCAACTGTACATCCACAAGGTGGTGCCATTCATGTGTGGCTATTTAGTCCTTTACCATTTATGGTTTTAACTTATTTTGAGGTCACATAAGAGGTACCTTGAAGGAATACAGCACATAAAATCATATCTCAGTGTACACAGATTCTGGTGGAATCCCCAAGAGAACATAGCACAGTACAGTTTCCAGTCAGCATGCAGGCAGACTCCTGCCGTAGAAAGACACTGCCGTACAGCTCAGCACACTCATGTCTCCTCCAGGACCAAAACATTTACACTTAGCAAACTTCTACCCTCCAGCAAGCATACCACACTTTGATTTGCAAGACCTGGACAGTAAAATCACCAAAGGAGTTGAGAAAGACTGCTTGTTTAACATTTTCAGAGGCTGTAACTTACATTTGCATGGAGGAGAAAGCCCTGCATGGTATTCCTTACCTCTGCAGAGGCAGCTGCTTGTGTCTCAGCTGAGGTCGTATCACCTTTGCCCTAGAAAACAGAAAATGGAGACAGAAGCTCTGTAAGTCTCAGGATGTGCTTCCAGCTCACCACTCCATCTCTAAGGATACTGAAAGGATACCAACCACGCCTCGGAACTTTTTGTGCCTGAACATTAATCTCCACATGACTTTGTGTGACTCCAGGAGCCTGCTTAGCTTATAGAAAGCTCTTTAGAGAAGACCTAAGAGGGGAACTTGTAACTTTTGTGCAACTTTTAAGATTCCACCAGAGGAAGTGATGATATTTCCAACATCAACCTCAAAAATCAACTGAACAAGGTCGCTTGCTCAAGCTCCTCAGGCGCAGCATGCATCCAGCAAGGCTGTCATCGCTGCAGGGCTGGGCCGATCTTCAGAGTGGCTCCCTCCCTCGTGGCATCAGAGATGCTAGCTCCAGCGACTTTCATCTGCAGGTGTACACCTAGACAAAACTCCGTGCACGCTGAGTCACTGACTTCTGAACACAGGAGCACAACCCTCTTGGACTCCTTTCCCCTCCTCACATTTCTTTTTGGCTGGAATAATTTGGATGTCACTTGAAGAGGAACTTGGCACTGTGGTTGGAGGACGGCGGAAGACAGAAACCATGGTCATGCTGCTCTCTGTGGATACACTATTCAGGGGTCACATTTCCATCTTCTATCTGATGCAGGGCTTTTTCCTGCCATGTTTGTCCCATGCACTTTGTCCTTTGGCTCAGATCTGCTAACAAGAGCTAAAGGAAAAGCCAAAATTTAAATTGCTCCACTCATAACTGTGGTTCAAATGTTGGGAGAGAGAGGGTTTGAATTACCATCTAAACAAGTTAGGAAGTCTGAGGGGATTTGATGTAGCTCTGCTGCCTCCAGCTGTCCCAGGTTGCCAGCACTGTAAATGTGAGGTATGTCCTCTGCCTCCACAAGCCTGTCATTGAAAAGGGTGGCTGGGAGTCACCATGAGAGACAAGAGAGGGCTTGCAGCGTACCATGCCTCAAGGCCCAGTGACGCTCTCAGCTGAGGGGGCATCAGATCCCAGCACGAAACTTCAGTCCCTTCCTGTACTCTGCTGATGCCTCCTAAACACTTGTTATATTTTTCACACCCCAAATTGGACAGTGTGTCAAAATGACCTTAGCATAATTTTAATGCCATCATGATCATCAAGATGCTATAGAACTCTTTGTGCAAACAGTGGAATGCCAGGATACTCAGTGAAGAGAAAGCTTGCCAGGGCAGCAGAGGGCTGGGTGTAAAGTTCACGAAAATGGTCAAATATTTTGGCGTTTTGTTTATTTGAAATAATATAACAGAAATGTCTAGGTAACTGACAGTAAACACCTTAGGAAAAAAGTATGGACTGTATCTTTTCTAGAACTGTAGATCATGAGCCAGTGTTCTGTGACAAATGTGGATGGTAAGTAGCAAAGTCTTTGTGAAGCTGGAATTTCCAGCCCGGGAGAGCAGGCTGCACTGCACTTGATCCTCTCAGCTCTTTAACTTTGGCCACGAAGTGAACCTGACTGGACATTTTGCCACTGCATAAGGGAGTTAAGTCTCTGTCAGTGTCCCTGTCTGCTGGATAGAGATGACCCTGAGGACCATACATACTCTGCTAAGTACATATGTAAGGAATCGTAGGCGAGAAGCTAATAGAAACCATACATGTGTGCTGTTTTCTATACAAAATTGTATATAGGATTCTAAAAAACTTTGATACTTTCTAGGGGTAGCTTGGCAGGAGTGTCCACTGATGTGACCAGTGCCCCCTAATGCCATGCTGATAAGTTGTCGTGGTCCCTCGGGGCTGCCCTCCAGGGTTCAGATCCTGTACCTGCTCTTGGTTGTCACTTACCCATGCCACTTCACTGCTTGCTATGCAACAGAAGTGAGACAGGCCTGGCCACGCTCAGGCTGCCAGGGATAGGAGGTGCTTGCCAGGGTCCTACAGACAGCACTGCCAGCAGACACTGGCCCTGATGGCCTGGGGAGAGAAAGAGTCCCCCCAAATTATGGCAAGATGGGGGATCTACAGGCCTCTAGCCCTTCTTAGAGAGGATCAGGAATGTGGTTCTTGTCTGAGCTCTCTTAGGAGTCTGTCCTTAAAGGCTGAGGAGAAGAATCTGGGGACAGGGCTTTATCCTGGACTCCTAATTCCCAGAACAGGAGGGAGGAGAAGCTGAACAGTGCTGGGGAATCCCACACAGCCTAGATCCCATGTATTCACTCAGTAGTGCCAGAATTGTTCCCTTCAAACACTTAGACCATACAATCAGCCTTAAAATTCTATCATTTTGAAATTGGAAATTATTGAGATGGCTCACATAAATGTTGGGGCTGAGCAGGATAGTGCATACCTGCAATCCCTGGACCCTGGGCGCCTGAAGCAGGGGAATCCAAGGTCAATCCCAGCCTGGCAACTTGGTACTTAGTGAGATACTGTCTCAAAATAAAAAAAAAAAATTAGAGGATTTCTATGCTGGAGATACAGCTCAGCACGAAGGCTCTGGGCCCAATACTGCAAAAGAAGGCTGAGTTGGGACAATATTGCAAATTGATTATTAAGTGTCTCTGATGGCAGTGACACGCTTTGGGTACTTCCTCCAGAAAATACAGGTCCTCCACCTCTGTCTGCCTCTATGCCAAGAATTTAGAAGATGTCTAGCCCTTGGAGAGTCTCTCCAAGCATCCAGATCTTTGTCTGTCTGTCTGTCTGTCTGTCTGTCTGTCTGTCTGTCTGTCTGTCTGTCTGTCTCTCTCTCTCTCTCTCTCTCTCTCTCTCTCTCTCTCTCTCTCTCTCATTCTGTACCACTAGATGTCAGCAGAGTACGAAGCAAGACAAAATTCAAAATTTGCATACAGTCAATGAAATCCTGAAAACTCAGGACTAAGAACAAAAGCCTTTATTCTCCAGAGCTTATTGATGTGCTCCTCACAGGATAAAAGTGCTAACTGTAGGAGGGATGAGTTTGACTTTCATGATCCTCAGTTCCCCTGCTGTCCCCCTGCTTGTCACTTGGGCTCACCACAAACCTTTGTGTTTGCATTTCTATTGAGTCAAAATGATGAGCTACTGATGCTGTGGTATCAACCAAGAGATGATCTCGCCTCAGACATCTGCTGGTTTGGGGATCTCGACATGTGAATCCTTCCTAGAGTGTGTCCAAGGCTGTAGACGCCGGTGAGTCCAAGCTCCTGGGGTTTCATAGCTGGAGCTTGAAGGTAGGAAGTGGCAGAAATGGAAGGGACAAGGAGGAGAGAGAGAGATGACTCACTAGAGGGGAGACTGGCCATTCTTGAGGGCCACTAGAGACACGAGAGTCAGAACAACAACTCAGAAACAGAGGAGGCTGGAAGTGGATGTGGTGGAGATTCTGGCTTTGCCTTATCACACGGAAGGAGGCTGTGAGACTGTCGCAGCTGGAGCAAACCAAACACAGCCAGCACTCTTCCCCACTGCCAACTCTGGTCCATGATAAAACAGGGGCAGAACGAACAGTTTAGAGGACCTCAAGGGCCCGCAAGATGGCAGTAGGGAAGATTTATGTGCTGTCTCACTGCATTTGTTTAGAAGTGATGAAGAGAGCAAAGTAAAGGGAGAATGAGATAAACAGCTGTTTTTTAAAAATGAAGTGTAAACCCACAGCACACCAAAATTTGGAAGAAAAAGAAGAAAGGCAACTGAGTCTCTGAGACTGTTCCACATAATCTTCCAATTTAGGTTTTCGGTTTTTGCATGAACTTGTTTTATTGCAGCGAATTTCGCATCACAGAATGTTAACCATTGGGGAACAAACAATTGCCTGGAAATGTAGCTTGGTGATGCCCTGGCTTTAATTCCTAGCATTACAAAACAAGCACACATACAGGGAAACAACTAGTCTGTCATCATGTGGTGTTCCCTCCTGATTCCAAGACACCTGCATTGCTCTGTGCCCCCTGAGCTGTCAGGCGCTCCCTGTTCCTCATTTCCAAGCTGTTGGACCAGACATCTGCCCTCCAGCTCTGTGGATGTATGTATTCTGGACATTTCATACTGATGGGCTCCTGTATCCTGGGTCAGTTCTGACTGGCTTCTCTCCCTTAGCATGATGTTTGCAGGGCTTGTCTGCATTGTAGCCTGCGTTAGTATAACATTTCATTCCTTTTTGTGACTGAGTCATATTCCACGTCCATACAGAGTGCACCTTGTTTATTCCTTCATCCACTGCTGGATACCTGGGCTGTTTCCACCTTTGGGCTGCTGTGAGCAATGCTATGACTATGTGTATCCATATTGGTTTGAGCAGCTTCTTTTTTTATTTTATATTTTTATATATTTGGTATAGGGTCTCACTATGCAGCTCAGACTCATAGTGATTCTCCTGTCTCAGCCTCCTCAGTGCTGGGATTACAGGTATGCATTACCACGCCCAGGCTCAGTGGTCAGCATAGTGCACCCGAGATGGGGCTGATGTGGCATGTGGTGCTGGGGATTGAACCCTGGTCCCTGTGCTTGCCTAAGCAGGCACTTAGTCTGATGAGCTATCTCGGAGCAGCTGCTTTCATTAATCTTGACTACATTCTTAGTAGAATTTTTGAAGCACATGGGACTTTTTAGGTATTTATCTGCTGTTTGTGTATCTTCTTTGTAGTAATACTTGTGTCTCTCACTCATTTTGCATTTGAACAATTTCTCAGTGGCTGAGGCATAGGTTGCTGTTCTTTAGGACACAGGAAAGGTGTATGTGATCATGCGGTGAGGAGCTGGCACGGATACCATGGCAGACAGAGTGAAGGGGTGTGAGAGATGGGGCCCAGCCTGGACAGCCAAGGGAGGAAAGGATGTGTGCACTCCCTGTCCTGGGCGCGTGTTAGAAACACAACATCTGTAAGGGAAACCCCAATAATCTAAAGCACCAGGCCGAGCCTTCCATGAGCTTGTGTGTGAGTTTATAATGGCAGTGCGATCCTAGCTGAGGGTTGCCAGGACAGGTGGTCTTGTGCCAGGACCAGTCTGTGCTCCCTTGCAGAAGCAGGCAGGACTCTTGTGGGGGTTGTCACCCTAACAGCATGCTGAGTGCCCAGAAAGAGCAAGAGCCCCAGACTCCAAGCCAGAGTCTCAAAAGCCCAGTGCAACAATGTTCTGAAAAAACGTATGAGCCAAAAATTTCAGATAGTAGAAAAGCAATGCTAAAAAAACATGAATGAAGTGCTTTTTCATTATAAAATCATGAAAGACACAGTAAAAGAAATACATGTAAACAAGACAGGATAAAATAGCTGATAAAACAAAACAATTTTATGCTTTTTCACACATAAAATCCAAAAGATTTTATTAAAAATGTACTAATTACCAGCTGATAAGAATAACATTCAAAAATTAATGGTGAATTTATACACTAGCAGTAAATAATATTAAAAGAGAGCATTCACTGTTAAAGAGACCTGAAAGATGTAAAAGAATATATTTCTTTTCAAAAAATTTGGTAAACTTAAGAAAAATATAAAAATACATAATGATAAATATCATACTCAAGATTCTTAAGATTATAAAAATGTTTATTTTCCCAAAACTAAACTATGAATTTGATTCAATAAAATCATATGCCAAAAGGATTTCCTTTTTTCTCACATCAGCTTGATGTCAAAGGGTAATGAACAGTGACTACTTCTCTCAAGGGAGGAGTGGGAAACACCCACCAGGCAGAAACCAGCATTTGCTGTGGTAGGACAGAAACTAAATTTGTGCAGTGAAGGCCAGGTGAGGTGGTGTGTGCCGGTAGTGAGTAAAGCTTGAGGTGTCCCTGAAGGCTTCAGGCCTAAGCACCTATCAAAGTCAATAAAGAATCATATCTAAGAATACCCTAGGTCGCTTCTGAACATCCAAGGGTACTTATCATCTCCTGTATACTACACAGGGAAAAAAATTTGTCCATAGGAAATCAGAAGCAGGCTGGCCTAGAGGTCCTCTGTGAACACCCTGGACTTCAGAGATGGTTACAGACTTCACAGCTGGCCATGGTTTGCATCTAGTTGTCTCCTCAGAGCCTCGTGTGCTCATAAGTGGGGCTTTTCAGAGCTGGCTGGGTCTAGGGCATGTGATAATGGGATTAAGGATGTGTGATACTAAACTAATTCACTGGCTGGAATCATCATAATTCTGAGAGTGGATCATGGGAAGGTCCACCTGGGTGTAGACGGTGCCATTCAGAAGTCTTATAAACCTGAATGGGGTAGAAGGGAAAGGGAGGCTTGCCTCATCGCTGCTTGTGCTGCGGTTTTTGACTGTTTCCTGCCTGCCTTGCCGTGAACTGCTTCCCCTGTGCCATGTCCCTGTGCCATGCAGCCCTACGTTGGAGCCAACCAACCATGGACTGAAACCTCTGTGCACTGGGAGTGGAAAGAGCCCTCTCCTCTTTAACTTGGAGGTGATGTGTATTTTGTCTCAGCAATGAGTAAAGCAAGCCCAAGAATCTGCACTCCAGGAGGCCTTATTCTGACTTTGGAAACAAACCCAAATTAGCATCCCTGTGCTCTCCTTAAAAAATCCTGTTTAAAAATGTACTCACCTAATTACCTAGGTCAAAATAAAAAACTTAAAGCATTTATAAGTGGTGACAAAAAACAGACCAGTTAAAGAGAGGTGACTGAGGACAGTGTTGTTAATTACCTATGAAAATTCAGTCACATGACAGAAAATAATGATTAATGTAGAAAAGACAAAATAATATAAATGATAGCACAGATGTAAAGCTATATCAACAAAAGCTCCAAATGACAGAGAGACTGGAAGGAAGAAGATAAAAGAATTCTTATCCCGCAGAATGTTGGACTTTTATAATGCTATAAACACACATAGTAAAATTATTCTTTTTAAAAAGGTACATACCCCCATTTTTATAGCAGCACAATTTATAACAACTAAATCTTCGAAATAACCCTAATGCCCAGCAATGAACAAGTGGATGAAAAGATATCCTATTTTTTATGAAATGGAGCATTACTCAGCTATAAGCAAAGATAAGCTCTAGGTAAAATGGGTGTAAGAAGAGACTGTACTCATAAGTCACATACATCAGACCTATATGTGTAAACATTGCATTATCTTTCCAGTATAAAAATAACTAAAAGAATAAATAAGATCTAAAATGTACAGTAGATATTGTGAAAGGGGCAGTAACTGTTCAAAAAGAATGAACAACTAGGATGGGCTAAAGAAGAAGGAAGGAAATACATATATGATAGTTAAGATAAATATACCACTAATTTCTATTACTTCATTAAAGGAATGGTTTGTGCTTATGTTGTTTGATTCATTTTTCTTCTTGCCTCCATCTTACAATCTAAGCAACTACCTTAAAGATATAAGTACGCATTGAATTAACCATTATTTATCTATTACCCTGTTTTGAAGCTCTGTATCATTGTTCTTGTTGTTTTTCTCTATAAAAAAAAAAAAAAACATTAAAAACAACAAAAAGGTGCATGCCTTCATATCACTGAAGGAAAAAATCGCTGAAAACACCATCCACACAGCAAAAAATGACAAAATGCAAATAAGGTGCACCATGTTAATATTTTAGCAGCTGTACTCTAACATCCATAGTCTTGTTCATGCTCCTTTATGCTTCCTTGGGTTACTTTCATCAGTTAGAGCCTATGTAATCTGCAGCTACTTTTCTGTCTGGCCGCTTCTCAACAGGACCACTAGAGGGCAGAAAAGGGAGCGAAAGCCAGAAGGCTGATCAGCTGAGCCTACTTCGCTACTCTGTGGGTCCAAGGGGCCCAGACCGGAAATTCAGCGCCCAAATCTTCCCGACGTCTGCGCTGAAAATTCACACGGAAAATTAATATGTACTCCTTAAATCATGTACAAATATACAAATTCTTTGCCATAACAACTTCTAGGAGTTTATCGAAAGATAGAAACATCTGTATGCAGATGTTTGTCATAGTG
>PVKN010020937.1:0-15726 GCA_004027915.1 Capromys pilorides
CCTATTAGTTATCTCTCTGTAGCTTCCCTAGTAAAATTGATTTCTTCTGTATGTAAATGAAAGAGTGTAGGTGCCTTTATGGACAGGCACCAAGATAGATTTCAAAGAGGAAAAGGAGTGAAAGGAACTATACATAAGAGAGTAGTTGGAGGCATGAAAACAAACTATTGCTGCTAGTTATCTCTTGGCCCAGTGGGGTTGTTCAGGCTTTTCTTTTTTTCTTAAGTACTGAATTTTGCAAATGTTTACTTTGGAAATAATTTTATATGACTGTTATAATTAGAAAATAAATAAGAGTTCATTAACATGAACTGCAACATCTTCATAGAACCTTGGCTATTTTTATTCTAAAGCTATTTTAAAACGAAGAACAAAATTAGTATGTTAGAAGTTTACAGTATTTCAGAAATCTTTATGTAGGGAACTTGATATCTATGATGATAACAGAATAGGTTTCTAACCTGCTAGAAATTTTAGTTATTTTTATAAATAGCCTAAAGTTCCAGAGTATTAGAAAAACCTTACCCAATTTCACTCCTTTCTTAATGACTTACGACCTTTTGGAAATGTTAATGAGGTACTTAGGGTCTTATAAAAGTGGGGGGAAATAATCAAAGCACTAATTGTGTGATGCAGAATTTAGAGGTGAAAGGAAAAACAGCAAGTGTGTGTGTTGCTTGTGTGTGTGTGTGTGTGTGTGTTCTCATGCTAGTGTGGAAAGAACAATCAGAAAAGATAATAATTAAAAATTAAGTGCATGATATTTAATATTTGGCACTTATTCCCCCATTTCTCTCTTTGAACCACTACTTCAGCACTAATGTAACCCCGCAAGATTAATAATCCAAGATCCTTCTGTGTTTAGACCCAAATTTTCCATATCACTGTTTTCTTTTTTCATCTTCCGTGATTCCTGCCCTTCTAAAGTTATTGCTTTATATGTTAAAGATGCTTCTTCTGCCAGTGGGGTCTTAGCAAGTTTAGGACACTGGTAGGTCTGGCTGTTGCACTCCATATGCAGTATGGTAGCAACCCTGAGTCAAGACTTCTCCCAGAGCTTTGTATGATATGCAACTGTGTGGTTGTTTATTGAATAATTAAAGCTGGAAAAGGAAATGGCAAGTCTATTGTTCATAATAAAATACACAATTCTGCTATTAAAAAACAAGCTGTAGAAATCATTAAAAATTCCCATATCAGTTAGCAACATGACCCATTCTGGTTTGTTTTGTGTCTTGGCTGTTTACCTCTTGTTTAAATAAAGTACTTTGTTATATATTAATCATAACATTAGACCTAAAACTTGTCAGTTGAAGAAATATTTACACTAAACTGCCAACAATTTGAGGGACCAATTACATATTAAGTATGGAATGTCAGTGAGTATAACTGAAAACTCAGAGGTTTTTAAGAGAAGTAACAATGTCTAATCAAGACCTTTAGAATCCAGACTGCAATCTTATAATAGGTTTCCTCAGGGAATGTGGGACCTTAGGCACCCTGGAAGCAAGACATTATCCCTGGCACATGTGCCATGTAGCTAGCAGAACCTCATGCCTTTTATTCTCTTCTCCAGCACTTCTTTGATGGTTATTGAAACTTCCAAATATGTAATGTTTTCAAAGACACATTTTCCTAACCCTGCAAAGCAGCTTTTCATTTGCAAAGATTTTTTTTGCCTAGAACATAAATTAAAAATTAATAAAAGAAAGACCCATTCACTTATCAGATTATTGAAGCTTTTAAAAAAATAATTTTGTTGGTGAGGATATAGCTAAATATATTATGAACTATATTATTATTTGTTAACATTACAATATTAGGGCCAGGGAGATAGCCCAGCAGTCTACAGCGCCTGCTTAGGCAAGCTTAGGCAACTCCAGGGACCATGGTTCTATCCCCGGCATCACGTGCTGTGTCAGCCCCACCCCCAGGACAGGCTGAGCCGGCCATAATAGTAATAATAATAATAATAATAATAATAATAATAATAAACATTAGCAATATTATGAAATTACTTTAATAAAACTTAAAGGTAGAACTTAATAAACTGTTATGAGTGATTAACAATATAATTTATGACTGATAAAATACTATTGTTATATTAATAGGTATTTAATTGCTATTATAATATATATATGTTATATATACTTTAATGTTAAGTTTATTATGTTAAGGCTAAGACTGCTCAGTGTATGCAAATGCCAATGTTTAACCATTTTGACCTGCATAATTACAATTTCATATGGTTTAACCTAATTATTTTGTGACATCATAAAATACTGTGCAGTTAAAAATATAAGCACCATTGATATTTTGGTTTGTTCATCTTGCTATTTTTCCTTTCCTGTGTATAATTATAATAGTACATTTATACAGTTTTAATAGAACAGTAATCTAGAGTTTTGTGTCCTGTCTTTATTGTTTAATATGTTAGCATGAACATTTCCTTGTAACAACAGATACTTTGAAGCACAGTATTAGACATGTGTATGTATTATAGTCTACCATGTGGATCTACTGTATCAGAATCTTGAGAAATGAGATTATTGCTATATAGGGTTTCAGATATTAAAAGATGTGACGAAATGTTACATAACCACTTTTAAGAAAGGAAGGACCCATTTGTACACACACTAGTACACCCACAGATATGCGAGCCTTGGTAGATTACCATGACCTCACCAACAAGGAACACTGAGTTTTAAAAGCTTCAGTAATCTGGTATGTGAATAATGGCATTTCAGCTTAATTTGCATTTGTCTGAGAGAGTGAATTTTCTTTTAATTAAGTACCTGTCTTAATTTTCAGTTCACATTTTAAGGAAAACAGTTCTGGTTGATACTATAAGTTTGTTAATATTTTGTTTCCTTTTACCATCTTAGGGAATCTTATAATTGTAAATACAAAAATAAAAATGATATTGTTTATAAATGGGAAGGGAGAAGACAATGGTACCCTTGTAAATGGCATTCATTTGCAGTTCTCCACCTAGTAACAAGAATATGTATAATTGAAATACTTCTACCTAGACAGTAACATCCAGGAGGTCTGATTTGTCTTTCTATTCTGCAGCACAGAGCCAGTGTCTGGTGTCTCCAGTGCAAAACAAGTGTCTTGGTGAATTCAAGTTAGAGTAAGTGTGTGGCACCTGCTCACTGGCAGAGAGAACAGCTGGGTGTGTTGTGCCCTGGACTCCTCTTCTCAGCATGTGGCCATTCACCTTTGTGCTTTGGGGGGCCTCTGCGGGATGCAAATGAGGCCAAGGTCAGAGGTTCTATGTGCATGTGACCTATTTAGCTTTGTTCTGCATTGTGGCCACAAGCTGAACTCTTTGGCCCCACCCCCTGTGGCCAGCTGACTTACACACACATGCTGTTTATTACAGAGAGAACATGCTAGAGGGAGGGGACAGATTTCCTGAGGTGGAAGGATCCCAAAGAACCGCTAGCTGAGCAGTTCCATTTTTTTAGGAGAAGACTTTGACGCCAAAATTTCTGTCCTTTTCTCCTGTGTAATGTCTTGGACATGATCCAACTCAACACACACACATACACACACACACACACACACACACACACAGCAACATGTAGAAACAGACATCTAATAATGAGGGAAAAGACTACTGAGCACCACCCTTAAATGCCAGTGGATAGTTAATTTATAACCCCAGCTATTTCAACACAAAGGACAAAGCTAATACATGAAGAACTCAGAAGTCTTCCACAAAAAACATTACTTTAAGTGGTCTCATTCAGGTTCTTATGAAGCAACAAATAATTTTTGATGAAACTGTATTTGCAGTGATTTACAGGAAAGAAAAATTTGTGGGAATAGGTGGGTTAAGTCAAAATCTGGTATGTGAATAATGGCATTTCAGCTTAATTTGCATTTTTCCAAGAGAGTGAACTTTTTTTTCATATTTTTAATTAGGTACCTGTCTCTTAATTTTCAGTTCACATTTTAAGCAAATTTTAAGGAAAACAGTTCTGGTTGATACAATAAGTTTGTTAATATTTTGTTTCCTCTCATTATCCTCTCAAACCAATAATCACTTCCATTTTATGGAATGACCATTACCCTAGTCACACAGAGGCTAAAATCCATTGTATTACTTCTTTCCTTGAAAATTGCTTACGATCCCTTCTTTCTCTTATCTCCTGCGTTACTTCATATTGCTTGCCTCTCTGTCATCTCTCCTTGCTTTCATCCTCATTTTTTCCCACCAGGTTCACCACAGAGCCCTTTCCTTGTCTGGACCCATTTACAGTGTCCATTACCCGCTGAAAAAGTTCCCTAATTCTTTTAACATTGCAATGAACAGTTGCTATTTTTATATTGGTTTTTTAGTTTTACTTCATGCCAGAGGATCTGTGATAGCTCCATGTCATTTAGGAAGGACTGACTATCCAAGATGATCCTAGAGTCTTGTGAAGGTAAAGAGCAGCCCAGTGGGCTATCATTGCTACCAAGACATTATGGTTAAGCCGGAGATTCACTTTCTTGTGTGTGTATGCTGGTGTATCTACAATAGACATCCTCATTGTAAGGAATAAAAGAATGTTTTCACTTTAAATATAGTGAATGCCACTGTATCTTCTATATGGTATTATTTATATTTATGCATTATTTGGATAAATTAAGAAAGCTGTTGGTTATAAAGAAGGAACTATAGATAGATGAGTCAAAATGCCAGCAGTAGCATGGACTTCAAAGCCATTCCTTCAGATGTACCACTTAATATCTGTAACTTTAGATTTTTTTTTTTTAGTACCAGAAATCAAACTTGTGACGTTGTGCTTGCCAGGCAGATGCTATGCCATTGAGCTATATCCCTACCTTACAACTTCAGACTTTGAACCTCTATATTGTCCTTTGTAAAGTGGTGGCATTCTGTATCCACATTGGAAAATTTCCTGAGAATACAAGATGAAGTAAATTATTCCCAATAACTAATATAGTGTCTGGGACATGCCAGATACTCACGGGTGGTTAATGGCATCTCCTTTTATGTGTCCTGTGATTGTAGCTTTATAAAGCAGATTTTTCTTCATAGTTCATAGAGTGTTTATGAGGGTCATGGGGACGGTTTGTGGAGAAAATTTATGTGAATAAGAGATATTCTTAGTGAAATTGCACGCCTACTAAAGAGGATTTCAAATACTTTACAACAGGTCACAAGCATTCTCACAGGGGGAAAATCATAATCATTTACAACCCTGATCACTTGCCATTTGAACTGTGCATCTATTTTTCAAAGGTATGAAATATGTGGTTACAGTGATAATTTAGGGTTGTGTCACATTTTGTCAAGTATTTGTCTTCACAGCAGTTGTTTGAGTGGATGTATGGGTGATAGAATTAAGTGCTGTTGATTTTAAATGCTGGCATTGAAGAAAAACTTTAAAAGATCATCTTTCTAGTGCAGTGACTCATTGGGCACCTAGTCCCCTGCTAGCACCTCAGCATTGAGACTGCTAAGGATGCTAAAGAAAGCAAGCAGAGTATGGCAAAGACTAGACATGATCATGACTTGCAGAATCTGTAAGGAGAGACGTTAATGGTTAGTGTGGGTATAGAAGTGAGGTAGAAGTGCAAGCTCTGAGTTGGGACCCAGAAAGCGGAGGGTAAAGGGTGAATATCTTCTGTAAGTTTGCTTGGCTGCAGTGCCAAGTCAGTCACAGAGGTTCCTTCCAGAGTCATGGGTCAGCCCCTGGCCCTTTGCCTTTCCACTCAGCTGCACTCCAGAGCTCTGAAGCCTGTCCATTTTGTCTTCTGATTCCTTATGAGCTGCTGGCCTTGATGAGAGGAAAAAGGAGTTTCCGCCAATCACAGCACTTCTGCCCTCAGACCTCTAAGGTCAGGTTAGGGCCTCCACACCGTTGAATCTCTTTGGATGGCATTTGTGGCTTGATGTGGGTTGTCATGCCATTAAAGAGTCTGCCAAATATAACTGCAAATACTTAGCCTGATTGGATTGACTTACCTAACCCCAGTAGGTCAGCAGCCCACTTACATGTTTTGTGAGAGGGTTTTTTTTTTTTTTTTTTTTAACCACTCTGATAAATGGGCTGCAGTACGGCCAACTCTGAGTACACAGCCAAGAGTTCTGAGAACTCTGGTCTCAGCAACCATGATTTAGTTGCTAAGTTGTTTCTATATTCCTGAATGATTGTATCCTCAACCTGTTTCAAATGCTAAGTTCCCTTCTCTGACATGTAAAATGCAGCTTACCCAGTTAGTAAACTTCCATTAGTCAAACATAGGTCAAATGCCACCATAGGTCAAATGCCACCTCTCTCCTTTGTGCATTTATTTAAGTATTATTCCAAGTATTTATTTGAGAGCATACTATGTGCTAGGTATGAGGGATGTAGCCATGAATGTCTTAGCCTATGTTGTGTTGTATTCAGAACTGTTTGCTCACCATTCCTGGCATAGTGACTTGCTCACTGAATCTAGCCTCTCTGTCCTTCATTCTAGTGGCCCATGACCTGCAGCTCTCCGAGTCAGAGAGTGGGAGCATCTGGAGCAGTAGAGTTGCTGTGGTTAGTTTTCTACTAACTGTAGTAACTCCCACAGCTTGTAAAGTATAGAACCTCCCACAGCCTCCCACAAAATGAAGGGCACAGTGGAAAATTAGGTATCATGAGCCTCCCTCCCCAGGTTGACAGAGGGATTTTCCTGTTCCTGTGACTAGGTATGCCAAGCAGAGAGCACGCACAGTCAGCAGAACAGCACCTCGGGCCCCAGGGAGAGCCTGCACCGACAGGAAGCACATGCGTCTTCCTTGCACCTGTGTGGTCCAGCAGGCATTTCCTGGCCATTGTTCATGGTGGCCAGTGACTATTTTCAGCTTGTGGAGCTGAGCTGGCTGAGCTCCCTGACCTAGCCAGTTTTTGTGTGCTGCTCATCCAGAGCCACGGCCAGCCTCCATGGGTGCAGAGGTGAAAATGCCCAGTTATCAGTGAACTGTGTCTCCTACCCTAGTAAAAGCCAGCAAGGCAGCCTTGTCTGTTTGCTTCTACGTTGACTTCGTCCGTTTTTATTCTCCTTCCTTAGTCTTCTTACTCTCAGCAAGATTATACCTGGGTAGGCTGTTATTGACATAGCTGCTCAGATGGTGTTTGGGTGTGGACACTCTCAGCTGAGTAGTACAGATTTGTCCCCAACATCGGTGGGAAGAAATTTATTTCTGAAAAGTTCCACATGGAGCTGAACTCGGAGGTACACACCTGTAATTGCAGCACACGGGGAGGCTAAAGCGTGAAGATCATGAGTTTGAGCTCATCCTTGGTGGTTTAGCAACTTCGTAAGACCCTGTCTCAAAATGAAAAGGGCTGAGGATGTAGCTGAGTGTAATGGTCCCAGTTCAATCCCCACTACTTGAAAAAATAAAGACTTATGTGGAAAGGAGAATTTTCAAAGTGTTATGGACTGGATGTATATGCTTGGTTGGTGTACTGTTTTTTCATCAGAAGCCTAAACATGAAAACTCCATTTCCAGTGGTGAGTTACCAGCCAGGGAGTTGCCTGCAGCTCCTTCTCTGACTGCTAGGAGGCCCCTTATGGTTGTGCATTGGATAATGTGCTTACCTCTCTCTTGCAAGGCAAGAGGTGTGTGTATAAGGCAGAAATGGGTGTGCAGTAAGGTGGAGCTACACATTAGAAAGATAAAACAGTAGGCACAACTTCCATACCTGTGTTTATGCCATCCTTGCCCCTTCAGCCGGATGATTTTAGATGAAGGAGGCAAGAGGCTGGTGGGCAGAGTTGAACTTTTTTTTTTCTTAATACTATTCTGATCAGGTATGCCTATAATCTCAACAATCTGGGAAGCTGAGGCAGGAGCATAGCAAGTTTGAGGACAGCTTGGGCAACTGAATGAGATCCTCTCTTTTTAAAAAACAGAAAAATGCTGCAATATAGCTCAGTTAGTAGAATACTCTTCGATTCAAGCCCTTGCACTGAAAAATAAGAACTAAGAACTATTACTCAACATTCTTGTTTAAGAGGCAGCAGCTCTTGTTACAGTCCTTAGTTGCGCCCCCATGTTCTGCTGCCCCATGAGTACTGCGCAGGGTGTCTACTACCTGCACAGGGAGACCACCACCTTTATACTTGGGGCATCTGCTTTGAGGAGGATAGAGGGAACTGCAGCACTGCAAGGAGGACTGTCACCTAGAACTCTCTCTTATCTCCCTAGTGATGGGTTGTGCCACCACAGCGGTACCAGCGAGTAAACAATGGTGAAGCCAGCACACCATGTACAGTGTGGAGGACCTGCTGATCTCTCACGGGTACAAACCACCACGAGACCTCCCTGGGCCACGTGGGGCCAAGGCTGATGGACATGCACAAGCGAGGACAAGGCCCAGAGGCAACCAGGGCCTACAGAATGGGTGTGAGGATGGCACTGCTACCCCAGCTCCAAGCAGGCTGGCCCCAGGGACAGGCCCTGTGAGTGCACCCAAGGACCACCGCAGTGTGCCACGGCGCCATGCGGAGCAGCACAGCACTTCTGCTTCCAGAGCTGCAGAGGCAGGGTAAGTGTTCCTGTTGATCCAGCAGGTGCTTTCACTGTGAGACTTTGGTATTGTTTTATGCTTAAGTAAACTCTTCCACTTCTTTTTGTTTGGTTGCGGGGAGGGAGGGAGAGAATGGTCCAAGAAGAGGTACTTTTTCCTGTGGCGTGTGGTGTGTCCCTGCCACACTGATCACAGGGCCAGCACAGTGGTACCTCAGGAATCCACACCAATGTCAGGATGCCCTGCTCCTCTTGAAAACCTGCTCAGTTGCCTCAGGTAGAAATCATTTTGGAATCTGTTAAAAGCTAGTTTATGTCCATTCATGCAGTCATGGTACATTGGCCTTCTTATTAAACACTTGCAATATTTTGTAAGCTACAGAGCATTGAGAGGGATCTATCTCCCCTCCATTTGTGAAAAAGAAAACTTCTTTGAGACCATCCATTTTTTTAGTCACCTGACTCCCCTCATGTCTTTGCGCACACACTGGCCTGCTGTAGGGTTCCATCCCCACACAGCTGCCTTCGTGGGTGTTTCCTGATGGCAAAATATGGGCAGTGGGGAGGGCAGAAGA
The DNA here is from genome assembly GCA_004027915.1 of Capromys pilorides. Lineage (NCBI taxonomy): Eukaryota > Metazoa > Chordata > Mammalia > Rodentia > Capromyidae > Capromys > Capromys pilorides. The sequence goes on from PVKN010020937.1 coordinate 9,103, forward strand.
GATCCCAGCAATTCATGTCAGAGGCAGCATGAGACTGCATCCCTGAAACTCTCTTCTAAACGGTTTCGACTTCAAGGGAACCTTGTTCTCTCCTCTCAGGACTGTGCCTGTTTTTAAAACTGCCTTAGGACCAGGAACTTGGAGAAGAGGAAGCCTTGAGGGTACAAGAGCGGGAACTAGAAACTCAGGAGCAGGGGTCTCAGAGAAACAGAAAGGGCAGTGACGTGAGTCTGATGCAAGCGAGTTGGCCTTCCTTGTTGGTTGTCTGTTTCCAGGCATAACTGGAAGGGTTTTGTTTTGTTAGAGCATTCAACACTGTGCTTTTGGGCAGCAGCAAAGGCAAGAACGCCTCTTCCTAACTATGTAGAGAGTGGGTCTATGCTACCAAGTCTGAGCTGTCACCAAGGGGACAGCTGTTGGAAGGAGATCCAGACTGGAGAGCATAGGAGCTGCTACTCTTGCTTTGCCCTTCAGACTCCAGGCATTTTTGTGGGTCATATACCTGCCATGGATTTTAAAAGAGGGTGCTCATGGATAATTTGGCTGGGTTATAAGACAGGCTTAATTACTCCCAAACTTTTCTTTGATTTTCTGCTGCCTTCTATTCTTTCTGGTTTTGTGTTGAGGGTATCTGTTTCTTACAGCTTGGATTGCAAGGTTCTGTGCTTCTACCTTTTCCGCTGTATCCTTTAAGTGTCTTTTTTGGGGGAGAGGGTACCGTGGATCGAACTCAGGACCTTGAGCTTGTTAGGCATATGCCACTGAGCCTTTGTGAGTGTTTTAATGTTTAAAATTTAAATGTTTACTATATATTTCAATCATACATATGCTCTGGCCCCTTCCTGTTTCTTTCGTGTTTCCTGGATAACTTGTTAGTACAAGGCACACAGTGGCTATCTGATATATGCTAATGGTTCAAATTGTCCTTCTGACCATTGTAACAGAAAAGCATCCGGGACCCCGGATTATGGGACCCCTACATATATCCTATGTAGAGTCCTCCTTATTTTTGAGCCTAATTGGAATGGGCTTTCATTAGGACCCCCTTCAGAATCCTGACTGGGCACTGTGTTCCTAACCTCCTCCATAACCTGCTCAGGGCCTCTGTCCCCTTGTATGGTAACAGGGTCCTAAGAACCATGAGGGCCTCCGGCTCAGCCCTAATGGTGGGGAGATAGAGCCAGATCTCCAAGGTAGTCTCTGTTTCTGTCATGAGTGAGATACTCAGACACATGGCTGTGTGGCACTGGAGTATTTTTCATACGGATGATATATTTGGCTTCTTTTCTATGTTTCTGAGATTTGCTGATTACTTTTCTGAGATGGATACCAGCATTTGGATTGAAGTTTGCTATCTTGTTCAGCTCTCCACTTCTGGGACAAAATGCCTGACATATCCAACTTCAAGGAGGATAGGTTTATTTTGGCTCATGGTTTTAGAGTTTTCAGTCCATGGTCAACTGGTTCCAAGGCAGAAACATCCTGGCAGAAGAGCATAGCAGAGGAGACCTATTCACCTCCCACAACCAAGGAAACAGAGAGGAGGGAAAAATCCAGAGTAGACTACATCCTTTGGAGACACCGCCATGATGTGGTCCTCCAGCAGGCCCCACCTCCTAGCAGCCACTCAGCTGTGGACTCCTCAGTGATCCACTGATGGGATCAGCACGCTCATGTTCTAGTCACCTCTCTAGTCCCTCCATGTTGCTGTGGTGGGGACTAAGGCTTCACTCAGTACATGAGTCCTTGAGAGGACACTATGTGTTTACATTGTAACAGTTTCCTTGTAGAGTAGAAAGGGAAAGAGCATATGTATAATTGAAATATATAGTGACCATTTAAAGTTTAAACATTTATTAAAATAAGACACGTGTCCATTAATCTCCCTTCACAATACTCCATCTTGCCTTGAACACACTTATCCCATCATTCTTGCCACTTTCTAAAGCATTTCTGGAAGTCTTCTTTCATTATATCTTCCCAAGGTGTAATAATAAAGTATGGTGAATGCTCCTGCCACATACTGTCTAATAGAAAGGTGGGCTTGTAAAAATATTATGGTGTCCCCATCCACCTTATTCAGTTACTCCAACATCTTGTAGTTTCCAGCTTTCCCCTAGCGTTGAAATGACCATAAAAAATAAACCATCAGTTCAAGACATTGAGGCGGCTATAACAACTAGAGATATTAATAAGTGAGGACTCCCAGAATTGCTTCAGAAATTGGCAAGAATGATAAGCTGCGTGTTGGAGAAAGTTTCTGTTAATTAATGGCAGTGTGTCTTTTACTATAACAGAAATCACTTATTCTACAGAGCTATCTCCCTGGCCCCAAAAATCTTAAAAAGTTTTAAGATTCATATAGTTTTCAGTCATAGCTTATACATATTTGCAGAACTCTATGCTGGTGCCCTTAGCACCAGGCCTTCTTGAGTTGACTGGAGACACTTTTTTCTTCACTACCCAGTAGGTACTTGATAATGGGAGACCAACAAAAAACTAGGCATACAAGAAAATTATTTTTCTCCATCAGAAAAAGTATGTTGGGAGGAAACAAAAAGGTACAGCTTTAAAAATGTCAAAAAAAAAAAAAAAAAAAAAAACAAATAACAACAACAACAAAAAAAAAACACCAGACCGTGGCTTATGTAAATTCTGAATCTGAATGACCAAGTGGTATGCTGCCAGCTCCCCAGCCTTTGGTCCCTTGACAAGAGCAGCTGCAGTTGTACTGCCTGTCTTGTCCAGCCTAGTGTCCACTGCTGGGCTGATTTCCAGGACTAGAGGGCATGTGGGGCCCAGGATGGTCCTGCCCAGCACCACACCATCATTAGGGTTGCTGGGGAGAGTCATGAAACTCCTCTGCTGCCATTGTCGGGCAGGCTGAAGTCCACACCTCAGGCTCATCCTCGGCACCCCACTAGTGTTCTGGGAAGGGCAGAAGTCAGGTTGGTTTGTTTTATTCTGGCAGGTGATAGAGACATCGGCAGGTAAGTGGTGATGTGTCAGTGCTGGGGCCTGAAGCCAGGGCCTCTGTGTGTGCTAGGTGCACACTGCGCCAGATCTAAGATGAGAAGAGAGTGAGTGACAGTTCTTCTGTGAAGGGAGGCAAGGGATTGTGCAAACTTGTTGAAAAGTTAAAAACTGCACTAGTGGTACAGATAAGACCAAGAGTTGATTTTCGTTTGTACATAGATGATCTAAATTAATGATTACAGAGAACTTACTTTCTGTAGCTACATAATGTGTCCTTATGGCTGCACAGTGTAGAAAGTGAACTCTGAGCATCAACAGTGTGACCCCCCGACACATACACTCACCCAGGGTTGTGCCGGCTACCCTGTCTGTGTCATCAGCCAGTCTTTAGCAGACCTGTTTCAAGCTTACCTTCACCATCCTTACCTATGACCTATCTTGTTGCCTGTGTGTGGTCACCTGGGTCCTCATGTGGTCCCTGCTCTTTCCACTCCATCTCCTCTTGGAAACCCCATTTATCAGTTCATCTCCTGTAGTTCCGTACTTGGAAATGACTCTGTCCCATGAATTTTTCCAGCAGTTTTTATCTATATCTAATTCATCTCTGATGTGGCTAATTCCTATTTTAAAATTTTGCATTTAGTAAACATCCATTCCTTAAATAAATTTGGTAGGCTCACAGCCCTAGGCGTTGTATAAGTGCTGAGTATTGAGAGCAGCAGGCTCAAGGGCAAGAGGTGGAGTAGGTGTGCAGTGACATTGAGAGGATGGCAGGGAAGGTTGAATCTGGAAGAGAAGCATTAGCTTCCCGGCTGGGCAGATGAGGCAACAGTGTTGATGACTTTGTGTGTGTGCCAGCATGTGGGTTATGCAGGGAACACAGGAGAAAGGAATGGCCACAGACTGAGCAGGACTTCTGCTGGCTGAGCATTTCCTAAAAGGGAAGTTTCCCTCCCGTGTAACTGCTCTGAGACCCACCTGGTGAAAAGGTGGGGGTTGTCATGGGGCAGTGGGAGTCCCATCTACCACCAAGAGGCAACAGAGAGCTGGTGGGCATCAGAGTGCCAATGCTGGTCTGCCAGCTGCCTCTTGAGCTCTCGTGGGACTGAGGGCAGCCAACTCAGTCCATGTCCCGCCTTGTGACAAGTCTCAAATCTCTGTCCCTTCCCACAAAGTATCTCTTTCCAGTAGCTTGGGCTCAAAGCAACTTTACCTGTGACTTAAATATCTTGTTCTGTGTGTAGACTTAGCATCAGAGCCCACTGCTGACTACTGCTCGTGTCTTAGTTTCAACCTTGAGATAAAAAGTCAGTAGTTTTGGACAGCCAGTGGGGATGTCTGCCTGGTGACGGTATCCCCTCCTCTAGCTGGTGTGGAAGGTCTGGGGCTGATGACTAGATGTGGAAGCTGGAGTTCTGGCCACATCAGAGGTTGTGGCTGAGGACAAGTTCCAGACCAGGCACATGAAGTCGCTTAGTTTCATGGAAAGTGGATCTCGATCCAGACCCACTCCTGAGTGTTCTCAGTTTACCGACTGCGCAAGAAGGTCACTTGGTGATGTAGAGGCAACCCACAGGCCATGTTCACAGCTTGCCAGCAAGCACACACATGCATGCACATACATGGACATCAAAGGGACGCTAACCAGCGGTAAGCTGTGTTCTCTGTGCATAGAGGAAACGGCACACCTCAGATGCAGGTAGCCATCACTGAATGATCATGAATCACCATTAAAATATGTACAAGACCATTGTCAGGCATTCAGGTTCCTTAATGTGCTTCCTATGAAATGCCAGAATTAGAGGAAGCTGTGTAATAGCTTAGCATCACAGAGGTTTGAACCTGAAAGTCACACTACAGCAGGCTCTTTGCTGTGCCCCAGGAACTCTGGTAAAAAAGGTTTTGTTAGTTAACCATGAAGATAGCTTGTAATTATCTCCTGTCATCAATGGCAGTTGTGACTAATTAGAGGCTGAGCCAAGAGGGAGAGTGTCTGATGTGGTAGCTTGGGGCCCTCATCTTGGGAGGTTTATATCTGATCAGTAAATATCTTTCCCAGACAGTGCTACTGGATATGGTAAACAGTGGATTTTCAGGGCCTTTTTAAACTTCTCTCAAATCATATCCTGCTTAAAATGGTTTTCCCAAAAAGGAAACCTCCAAGTATAACATCTGTTTCTATGTATCTTTTCCTCTCTGCAGAAGATAACCCCACAAATTATTTGCCTTCTAACGCTTGTTTCATATCCCAACCTTGAGCCTGATGTCTTGGGTGCTCTGAGAAGGGAAAGTTGGGATTCCTGAGCTGTGTGCTCATGAGCACCAAGGAAGACTCAGACCTCTCATATGCTTCATCTCTTTGGAAAACTATCCTCCAAGGAACTTTGTTCTTGTTCAGAGACAGAGACAGTGTCACCTCCAGAAGTGCCTGTGTCCCAGTCTTCTCTGAGGCATATGCTCACATTGCTTCTCCTTCACCAGCTTTTCCCATCAAGAAGTGGGTCCCATCCTTTGAACACAGACTTTCAGAAGCACTTTGAAAAGCAGGTGCTTCTAGGGTGGGTGGGAAGGCTTCAGTAGTGGTGCAGCTACTGAGAGCTTTGTGCAGTGGCAGCCAGGCCATCACCAGGAGGAGTACTGTCTGTGAGAAGTGTCATCTTTAGCCAGAGTGCTGGGTGGGTTCAAGAGCAAGGGAATACACACTTGAGAAATACTGAAACACGAAGAGAACACATGGGCTACACAGGTCCCATTGTTTTGTTTTCAAGAAGACTGCTCCTATGAGTTCTTCACTAAGGACCAGAAGTCGATTTCACATGCTGCATTTCCTCAGCCATGACCCTTAGGCAGGTCCATGGGCCTGGGCAGCTTCTCTGTGGTGTAGTGGCAGGAGGTGGGCACAAGGCTCTGTGCATCCTTGGTGCTGCCTTCCCTACTCCTTCCTACTCTGGCTTAGCTTACATAGAGCAGTGGGTCAGAGAACAGTTCACAAATACTCATCAAGCAAATGAGTGAGTTAGTGAGTGACAGTGACGGTGGTGGTGGGACTATGAGAAGGAAGTAGAAACTAGGGTATTTTTAAAATCTGCGGTGACACTGAATGAACTACACTGGTAGTTGTAGTTTAACTTGTTAAAATTTATGTTGACATTTTAGAGAGAAATTATGAAAAGTTAAGCAAGCTGCCTTACACATTAGATTTACCTGGAAAAAATGAATTAGAGACTTGCTCTTCCTGTTTTATTTTAATAAACTAAATATTGATTTGTTCTTTGTCACCACTGTGGAAATGGGTGTAGCTTCTTCCTTAGAGACCAGCCTTCCCTGGGTTGGGCAGCATCTTGTTATGACAGTCCGCTATATCATTATTTCCTGTTATTGTCAAGGTCTATGGGTTACAATTTGGGACCTAAGATGATGCTGATCTAAAATGATCACCACCTAAGACAGACTCAGCTCTCTCTTTCTCTTACCTTTGTGTTTACCTGTGACTCCTTCCATAGATGACTCAAGGAAAAAGAACTTAAGTAGCATTATCAATTTATCTTAATTGGGTTAACAATAGCAATAATAGCTAAAAACAAGAGTTTTAAAATTGTTAGTCCCTGTGCTAAGCATTTTCTCAGTCCCTTATAGCTAACTCCAAAA
>PVKN010020938.1:0-15729 GCA_004027915.1 Capromys pilorides
ACTATATGATATTTACACATATAGGTCTGGTTTATTTCCCTTGTAAGTATATGTTCAAGATATACCCACTTACATATGAAGACTCCAAGTTTATCATTCTTTATAGCTGAGTGACTTTCCATTTTATAAAGACACCACACAAATGCGATCATGTCAGGAGCCCAGCTGGAATTATTATTCTACATCACTGATTATCAGTTTGCCAGCTCCTCTTTTCCTCAGATCAGGGAGCATTTTCCTGACTGCTGGTCCTCTTTCCTACTTATGTCTTGTGAGTATTTATTTTCCTGGATTCTTTACTTCTGTTTGAGAATACGAGCTAGAGGCTTTCCAAAATTCTAAGACCTACTGAAAGACTTGCATATAACTGTCATCTGGATCCTTTATTTCCAGTCCAACAACAAATTGCTTTCACCTTCTTCCTTGGCTTCTTAAGTTTTAGCATTTTCTTAACAATTCCGTTCCCACAAGGCTGCTGACAATGAGATGTTCATGCTCTTCACCACAGCCCAGTCACTGCAGCCCCTTCAGATTTCCAGGCTAAGGGCATGTCAGGGAGCAAGCTCAAACCCTAGGCAGATGCTTGTACTGTTGGTCTTTAATAAACACAATTAAAATTGTTACTTAAAATAGGGAGGTTTAATTATTTGCATCCCAGCAGATCACAATTCTGGGTAGGCACCCCTTTTGTGAAGTAGTCCTTTTTGTCACCATTAAATATGTTCACAAAGTGTAAAATTTTTGTTTTAACTCTCAGAGGCAAGCCCACATACAGAGGCTTTGAAGAATTCCACTGAAGAATGAGTGCTTCAGATCTACTCCAAGATGGTATTAGTTAAGCAGCACCTGGTGTGGCAGGAAGGGTGCAAGTCCTGGAATTTGTTCCTAGCCTACCCCTTCACTTGGTCTTCCAGGCAGAGCAGGAGGCCCCCAAGGGGCATGGTCGGCACAGGCCGAGCGGGGCCGGGAGCCAGGTGCTTGGCCAGCTGTGCCTCAGCTGTGTGTGCCGAGCCCGAGATGCAGGGCTGAGCAGTCAGCTTTAAGTAATCACCTCAGCTCCTTGGGGGACTCTGCGAGCCTGCTTGCATGTGGCTGTGCACCAAGCCCTCCTCGTGGCTGTCGGGTGGGGACGGCGCAATGGCATGCTGAAGCCAGCGGTGGGGACCAAGGCTGCTGTGGCTCTGAGGACATGATGGAGAAGCCTGGACTGGCACAGCAGGGAGACCCCAGGCAGGCCACTTTCCGGCTCTTTCTCCCTGGCGTAGTGCTGGCAGTAGGCCCTCAAGGAGTTCAATTCCTGGGCTGCTACAGGGTCAGCAGCTCCTCACTCGCCGTTGCCCTCATTTTCTGGGACGCCCTGCCGTCTTGTTTTGGTGGCCTCTACAGAGCCCACACTCAGCACCTCCTTCCCCATCCGACCCTGCAGCAGCCACTCTAGATCTACACTCGGCCCCCTCCTTGCCGCTTCTCAGCCCCTGAGCTCTGTGTTCCGCTAGGTGGGGAACAGTTAATAAATCACCAGCAAGAATTCACCCAACTTCTAGCTTTCATGCGCCTTTATCATATCTCCATATACTATAAAGCAATAAAGCACAACCAAATCATTGTAATCTTAGTTTAAATAATTTTAGAAGCAATAAAGTTCATAACCATGTCTGAAAGCATTTGATAAAAGGTCACGTGCGATGCCCTTATCTCCCCTCCTTTCAGTTTGCTTTCCTGAACCTCACACCTTCTATGAGCATGCACTGCGGCGGAACTGGCCCCAGGATGTACACAGGGGCCGGGGGCCGGCTGCGGTGGAAGCCCCTAGAAGCAAAGCACGGCGAAAGCTCACTTCGCTTTCTCAGTCACAAACCTTGTCTGCAGAAGTAACTCTGTGGCAACAGGAAGTCCTGGATTCCTGTCCTTTCAACCCCGGAGGGGGTGTTAACAGGTACTTGGAGAGCGGCTGTCTCAGACGGCTGGCTTCCCAGTGCAGTCACCAGTGCGTGCCACTGCGGGCACTTCAGTAAAGCGTGCGCTGCGCCATACCAGAAGAGCCACAGAAATCGGCTTCTCAATGCAAACTTCATTAGCCGCACATGGAGTCCGAAAAGTGCTAAATGAAATTCAGTGTCTTCAAGGAAATGCTTTTGCTTTGGGCTTAAAACAGGACAATCATGTGAATTACACATGCCTTTGTATATGCATTTATCAGACATGAAGTGTATGCTCCATGTGGATATGCACACATGTGGATATGCACACATGAACAATACAGAAGCACACAGATTACATACATGCATCATGCATGCTATGTGATTTACATAACAGAACAAAATCCAGCCATCAATAGTAATAACTTGATAAAAAATCCATTGTAAGCTATTGTTTCTTTCTCCTGGATTGTTGATTTTTTGGTTAACATCAGCATATAGTAAAAGACATTAAATAAATATTTTACTTCAGTTTAATGGAAGTGTCTGAGTTCAAAATTGTGGTGAACTAGACTAACAAAATGCTTCAATGTCAAGTTCTCCCCCTGTGCTTACACAGGGACTTCAATGCTTAGGTAGATTGAGGTATTCTAGACAATGCATTCCAAGCTTTGAACATGTGCCAGTTGGCAGCCCTTAGAGTTATGGCATTTTGAACACCAAATGTATATGTCTACTCAGCATTTATTTGGATAATTCACATTTTCAGCCTCTATGAGAGTATTGGTTATTTTATGTTATATTTTATTTCACTTCATTTTATTTATTTTACAAGGCTCTGATTTAGAAGAGAACAATGCTCTAACAACTAAAGAGGCGCGTGTCACATCGTCAGGCTTGGGACCATGTTCCCAGGAAATGTGGCCAAGCTAAACCAATTCTTAGCCATTGGGTGGGTTTCTAAATGTGACCTACATATCTCCAGAGTTTTGTAAGTCTCCCTGCACACCTGCGACAGCCCCAGGCCAGGTCCGGAGCCAAGGTCCTTGTGGCTGGAGACAGAAGAACGTCTCCTGTGGCAAGACCTTCCCACGTACCTAATCTAGGGTAAATAACCTCCCAATACCCTCGGGTAGAGGCCCACATTCTGCAAAGCATTCTCAGGCAAGGGAAAGGTCAGCAGAATTGTGGAAATGAAAGGCCCCGCAGATAAGACTCTCTCACCATAGATCTCAGAACCGTGGGCAGTGAAGGTCAATCTCAGAGGAAACGCTCAGTCAACATTGGAGTCTCAGAAGGAACGGGTGGCGTGGCAACGGGGCAGTGGGGGCACAACTGCATGCTGAAACAAACTATTGATCAAACAAGTAATTCCTGTTGATAATCTTCAAACACTGGTTAAATGATTGTTTACTGATAGGAAGAATACTGCAGATAATTTTTAAATGATTGTTTGGTGTGAAAATGTCACTATCTTGGTAGAGAGTATCTTGAGGAATAGGTCCCAGATAAATTCTAATTCCAAGTGTCTTTCTATAGAGGGGCAGCCCTGTGAAGACGGCTGTCTGCGTCTGGACCACGCTGAGCTAAAGTCTTTCTTTACCTAATGAAGCAGTAAAAGCAACAAAGCAAAGCTGGTTGCAGACACACAAATATCCCCTCCCCCATTAAAGTAGGCACATTAGCTCTTTGCTATGTTTTGCCTTTCAATTAAATGACCTCAACATCTGCAGCACAGGTTTGACTCGGTCTAGGTTTCAGGCGTGGATACTCATTTTCTAGCAGACAGGACACGTTCTAAAAGGAGAATCCTTTCCAAAGTCTAAGAAAAGAAAAAGGTCAGGCCAAAATGTTCACATCTCTTCTGAGTTCTGACCTTACCAGGAGCATCTTCTTGCTCATCTCGAGGATCATTTTCATTTCTGCTGTGCTCGTTAGCAAAAGGCAAAATGACAGTTGGGTGTTCTCAGTCACTGGGACCACCCCTCCCTGCCCATTAGGTGGTCGACCTTAGCATCTTCCCAGCATCTACCAGGCCCGATTCCTTCAGAAGGTTTCATCTGCTCCATGCATCTCTAACCCACTTGCAGTTTATTTTGTCTTCAGCGTTTGTGTGGAGCATCCAGTTTGATGATTTAAAAAAGAAGAAAATGAAGTTTGTTTTTGCTTCTTTGTTTTAAATGAACACCTGCCATCTTCTTGACCTGAATTCTGACAGCACAATAGCTATGAAATATTAGTTTGAACTTAAAACCAGAAATCCTGAGTGCAGCTCTGGGCCAGATAGGTGCTCATTAGGACTAGCTGCCTGCAGGGGAGCCATGAACGCTTCCAGGGAGTTGCGATCCAGGCAGGGCAGGCTGCAGACGCCAGCGCCTTCGCAAAGGCGGAGCTGCCACTGTGAATACTGCTCCAGTATGGGTTAAGATTTACCTTTGGCCAATCAGCATAGCACTTCTCTTCATATTTAATTTGTCAGTGGGGCTATCCCAAACTGAAGTAGAAATAATTAGAGCTTACGTAGTGGAGTAGAAGCATGTGCTCATGTGTGTGTGCGCACATGTGTGTGTGTGTGTGTGTGTGTCTGTGTATGTGTAAGATGGGAAAGGAATGATGTTTTAACAGATCTGCAAAGGAGAGTCACAGAGCTAGGCCTTGGCTACAGAGATGAAATGGAGATGCATGTCCAAGCAGGCCACCATGTGACCAACAAGTGACCCTGTTCCACCGGCCATTTCCTAAGTTTTAGTAATACATTCTTTAAGACGGCTGTTGGCCATGGTCATCTCATTAAGCACACAATTCTGTTTACAACATAATTAGTCATCTAATTACTCATCCAAAATTAGCGAGTGCATTCATATGCCTAATTAATTATAATTTCATTCAAAGTACCCTGTTGGTAATACTTTTGTTGCCTGTTCCTACAAATCAAATCACTGAGGGACAGATTTGATTTGGAAATTGGTTTGGGTTGTGTCTCATCATAAACATATTAAAATATTAATGAATAAAACAGCAGAATATTCATTTTCATAATAAAGACAAAACCCCAAATGTTAACTGTTTCCAAGGAACCCAGACTCCAGACACTGGTGGCACAAATCTCTTAGCTAGTATTTTGGATGTGGTGCCAAAGTTGAAAGGGCAGAATCTGAGTCCGCACATTGACCCCGTTTCTAGAAGGGTGGACACGTGTACTTGGGATAAAAGTTAGCAGGTGGCACAGTCCCCTTGGGGCAATGAGGATAGATGGCTCCTGAACATTTGCCTGGTGTCTGTGGCTAACAGGGGTCACCTCTGAAGGCCACAGGCTCATATTAGGTAGCTGATAACCACAGCATTTTTTCAGAGGAGGCTAGTCAACATTCTAATGCTCTCTCTGAGGTCTTTGCCCACTGATTTATTTGGTCTTTGTAATGAGCCTTGGAGGTAGGTACCGTTGCTCGTGTACTACCAAAGAGGAGACTGAGGCACAGTGAGACTGGATAATTTTCCTGTGGAAAGTAACAAAGAACAGTATTCTTAGGAAATCAACATTGAGGAGGACATGGATCGTAGGTTGTGTTTGGGAAGTGCCACAGAAATGAAATACCTGGATACAAAGGCCGGTGATGGGGAAGCACATGGGACATGCATGTCTGGAGGGAGTCACCCTTGCAGTGTCCACCCATAGCCAGGTACGACAGGGACAGGAGAATGGACCGAGGCTCCCTCTCTCCCTGCAAGTCTACGGATACTAACAAGCAATGTGTGAGAAGCCAGATCTTTCAAAGACATGAAGGATGATTTTCAAGGCACCCTTCTTCAATATAAAGCTTAACTTAAGTTGTGAAGAAGAGGAGGAAATGAGGAAGGGACTCCTGACTGTGTTTCACAATGGCCGTAAGGAGAGGAGTGACAGAACCTACTCTGAGATCTCTTGTGAAGACTCCGCTGCTGATTTTTATCACAATAATTATTTGAGGGTCATGTTGTGACACTGGGGAAACCATAGGTGGATTAAGCTTGAGCTGTGCCTCTAGTGTTTCCACTCATAAATTGACCAGGTCACTGGTGCTCTGTACATTATCCAACTCAGCTGCATTGCACAGCTTTCTATCTAGTTTCTTACCTACCTACAACACATTCAAAACTTTTGCATCTCCTTGTGACCAGATTATCATGATGATAAATAAACGTGTGTCTTGATCTAGTGGCCAGGGCACTGTCCGGAAAACCTGAGTTCTAATTTCAACTCTTGTCTCTAGTTCATAATTACATACCTGCTATTTAATTTCTCTGAATCTCTGTTCTCCTTTGAAAGCTGAGGGTCTTGATGTTTTGAAGTCTATATCATGATTGCTTTTCTCTCCTTGCCAAGATAAGATATCCAACACACAAATATAAAGGAGGGGGAATGGTTTATTTAACTCAGTTTATAGACATTTGTTTGCAACTGGCTGGTTCCAAGGCAAGGTGGTTCATGGTAGAGCAACTGGTTACGATGGAAGAAGATAGCAGAAGCAATAAGAGAGGACAGAGAAAGGACAAGTTCTCTCTATCCACTATCATGTATGCAGGCAAAATGCCTTAGGGTGGGGTAGCACTGCCAATCTTAATCCCATCCACTGATTGGTCCATGAATCAGTCACAAACTCTAGCTTCAGCTACCTCTGCAAAGCCTGCCCTTTAGGACCACATGAGGCTTTAGGGATGGGAACATCTAGACGCAAACTGTAACAGTCCAAAAAGGAACTCTCTAAATGACCCAGCAAAAATGATTAATTTTCAATTTCCTCACAAGTGACAGAAATAAAAATAATAATAATGGATGTCTTAGTTCCTTTTCTCTTATTTCTGGACCACATACCCAGCACCCAGTATGTAGGAAGGAAACGTTTATTCAGCTCACAGATTGTGGAGGTTTCAGTCCATACTAGGCTGGCTCCACTTGGTAGGGGGCAGCAGCAGCTGTGTTCTCCTAAGGCTGTCACCATGTCTGAGCTATAAAAACCTGCCACATTGTTTTCCCATTCCCCCATTCCACCTCCTGGATTCAACACATAGTGAAAACCCCCCTTTAATGCTTCTCCAGAGTTTTCTTGCCTCCGTGAATGGCTTTGTGAGGAGGAAAAGAGTGAGCCTGAAATAAAAAAATACATTGGAGAAAATCTTAAAGGGGACAGATGTGAAAGAATGGAGGTGAAAGGGAACACAACTGGAGAGGAGGAGAAAATTCAGTGAGAAGACAGAGGCCAGAGGCAGGGTTTCAGCTATGTATCTCGCCAGAGGTTGATTTCCCCAGCCTCTGCCATCTTCCTTTGCCCCACCTCTTCCTGTGACATTCTGGACTCCACAGGACTAGAAAGGAGTCCCGTCCTTCCACATCCACTTGGAGTGAGAGAATAATAGACCCTCTCTGCATAATTGCCCTGTGCTCTTCACAAAGCATTTTCTCGAAGGGAGCCTTTAACACTTTGTCCCGTTCAGCTCTTAATGTGTGTATAATATGCCCTCATTCCTAATTATTTTGTCACCATTTCCTAAGTATCCAGGATCTACATTTGAATTGAGACACTTTAATTATCAAATTAACACAATTTCATGGTTGATATGTTCAATTTCTCACCACTCGAGTTTTTATTTTCATGGCTCCTTTCTAGTGTTTTTCCCCAACAGTACAGAAAAGGGAATAATGCCCTTGTCTTCCTCCATGAATGCCTTCCTTAAATATCCTGAAATTGGAGGTTGCTAAAGAGCTCCCCGCTTGTAGCAAAGCCCTTCCTTGTTTTTTTTTTTTTTTGGTATTGATTTTTAGCCCATCAATGCCCTTTATTTATTCACAGGTTAGTAGGCTTGGTTCAGCTGGAAACACCCCATTTTCACAGCTTTTTCTACAACTAATTACTTGGGCTCCGCCGTCCCACGTTCCAGAAGAAAAGCACTTTGTGCTGCTGAAAGGAGGCCTCGAAACCTCTCGCCAGCCCGGAGCTGTGCACAGGAGAAACGGAAGGAGTTATTTCTCCAGATTGTCAAGCAGAAACGATAGGAGCACAGGGGCCACGGCTGCATAAAGATGACAGTAATTACAAGTGCCAGAATAATTCCTTCGGTTCTCCGCAGAGTTTATTTTTCGCCGAGATCTTAGCACTTTCTGTCATGTGTTCAGGCCCACACATATTTGCAATTTGCCTGCTGCAAAATGCAGGCCTGCTCCTTCAGAGCAGGAAGTAACTGTACCAGCTCCCAACTGGAGAGATCCGTCAGGTGGAAAGCCAGGCCTTGGTTCATCTGCCTGCTTCGTAATCTTGGTGAACATCACTTTTCAAAGCAGCTTTATGAGGCATAATTTGCAAGCCATAAAATTCACCTTTTGAAGGCATAACTCATGCAATTGGAGTAAATTTACAGAGTTGTGCAAACAGGACCATAATCCAGGTGTAGAATATTTTCATCGCTCTGTAATAGGACCCAGTATACGTGCTTCTAGCAACTCCCTGCTCGCCTCTGACCCTATGCACAATGGATCTTTTTCTCCTCTCTCTTTGTAGATATTTCAGGTGAATTGCATTATCAAGCACCACTTGGTCTCTAGTGTTCTCCATCTTTATTTAGCATAGCTCTTCTCAAGTTACCTAACAGCAAAAGCACCTCATTAAGTTGGGCCTTCCCATTTCTACTGTCCTCCTGGTGCTCCCATGTGCTTTATCCCTCCTGTCATCAGATTTGCTAATACCCACTACACTGTGTGCTCCATGGCCTCCCTGAGGGATGACCAACACCTAACTGTGTTGATGGGGAGAGACAATTGTTCAACAAGCAAAAGAACAGCACCAGGAAGTTGTTGAGTGAGATGCGAGAAAAACTACAGCGAGCCGGACAGACTGTGCAGATGTCTGTTCCCTCAGAAGACATGGCAGCAGTTGCTGACTTAATATCTGCAAGGCAAAGCTTTCCCTGAATGAGCACATGCAAGCCCTGACTGAAAATATTTGTGCTGAAATAGTTGCAGGTTGAAGCATATGAAAAATCAGAAGAGGGTGGGCATGCTTTCATTTGGAGGAGGAAGAGTTAAGACACATCAGATAAAGTCACCTAAAAAAAACAAATTAGATGAGATAATATTTACGTATTCATTAGTTTTGATCATGTAGACCCACAGGCATACTTCCCTGAGCTGTCCGTGAAATATGCACATAGATCGGCAGGATGCTGTCTGGGCACTGAGTGCCTTTCATCAACATCAGGAGCTGATACAGCAGAAGGAGTGTGCAGGAGAAGGAACAACGCCTGCAAAGATGTGGAGCTCCTCTACCTGTGTGAAGGCCGGAGACACTGTCTTCAGGCCACAGTATTTTAATCTTAAGAAGACATTTACAGCAACGTTCTCCAGAGGCTCACTTTATGCTGACTCCATTTGAAATGAACTCTTTGTTTTCCACGTTTGTTTGTTTAAAAATCTTGAGTCATGGCATGCTCTGGCCATTTCCGTTTTCAGGTGTGTTTCTGGAGGGGAAGTTCTGTTGCAGACTGAGTACAAATGCATCGAGAGAGGATGCACGAATGGAAGCCCATGGTGCCAAGAACTTTCAGGTCAGGGACTCAGCCCCAGCCTGGGTGAGGGCTGCAAGGCCAAAGGGCACTGGAGAAAAGGAGAAGCTTTACACATACACTTTGTTATCTTTAAAAACAGACTTCAGTTTCTCAAAAAAAAAGATTATAGGCAAATTAAAAATATGTAGCGCTCCCAGGATCTCCTTACCCTGCTTTTCCCGTATGATCATCGTACACTGATGTGGCACACAGGCTGCGGATAACTGATCACTATGGATACGTTATTGTCAATTTCCTCCAGAGCTCACTCAAGGTGCCTTCATGGTCCTTCAGGTCCCTCATCTTCTCCATAGTTTCACCCAGGATCCCACCGAGGCTGCCACATGCCAGTCACTGCCCATCAGTCCCTGCCACCATTCTCAAATGTGCCCTGTCCTGGACGGTCACTTCCCAGCCTACAACTAAAGTGTGGGAACTCGGGCTCCCTTCCTTTTTCTTTCTTTCTTTCTTTTTTTTTTAATGAGCAGAATAGATTCATTGGGGGAAAGAAAGCTTCTGTCCAAGAGAGGAACAGTAGGGGGGTCCGAGTGGGTGGCCCCCAGAAGCTGCCTCTTCCGGGGACTTTTATAGAGGAAAACCATGTGGTAAAGTGGGTCTAAGGCTATGGAGAAAACATGGGAACTTGCTTACTCAGGTAAAATAGATTAAATCCAGTCTCCTCCTGTTGGGGGTTGGGTTAGTGACTCAATTGGGCTCTTTTAAGGTAATTGATACCTATTTAGAATATCAATCCCTGGTGCTCATCCCTAGGGAAGTAGGTCGCTGAATTAGGTATCTCTCTTGTCTTGAGATCTGGCCCATGGCGGAGGTGTGTCTGTCTCTAATTGTGAAGTCACCTTATCTTCCATGTCGTCCTTGAGAGCCTGGCCCTATCTAACTGCCTATAATATTTCTATCTAATTCAGCTGCCTGCAACATTCCCCCCTCTGAAGAAGTAACCCAACTGCTGTGAGGGAATCATGGGCGGTCCCTTCCTTACAGACGGAGCCTCTGCACAGAAGCCCCAGGGATTCCGTGTGAGCGCCGCCCTTCGTGTGGATGTGCACGCAGGTGCACCCTTGCTCTCATTATGTTCTTCAGCGTGGGGACACGCTAAGCTATAGTGTGGCTCATTGTGTGTAGATGTTTCCAACCATGGTCATCGGCTCTGAGGCAGGATGGCGCAGTGGGAGGGTCTGGAAGCAGAAATAGCTCAGGGCATGGCAGGTAGGAAGCAGGGAGAGACGGAGGAGGAAGTGCGACCCGTCCAGGCAGTGCACCAGAGCTGACCTCTTCCTATCGCGGTACAGCTCTCAATGCCGCGTTTAGCTTTGAACTCTCCAGGGGAGGAAGCCTCTGATAGTGTCCCTCCGAGGCCCTACCCGGGAGTGCGAGAGACTATGCGACATATTTAGATACGGCCCACTATAGTTGACACAGTCTCAAGCCTGTCTAGGGGCTGTGCCGTGGTCCGTCTTCTATTCCAATACTATGTTACAGTGTTGCTCAGACTATTCCAGTTGCAGTCGCCAAAAGCTCCTGCGCACTGGCTCCTGGGACACTTCGACTTACTCCCACCAAATTAAGAGTCAAACAAAGTGGGCTTTGTTTACATTTTTGTTTTATTGCTGCACGCTTCCTTGTTTTCTGCCACTGCCGGATACGACGGCCTCATCGAGGGTATTTCCTACCCGCCCTGGCTGAGGATTCAGCCAGGTGTCGGAGAAGCTCTGCTTCCTGCCTAAGGTCGCGGCTGGAAGGCCAGACCTGGGCCTTCGCTGTAGTTGTTGCTTCTGAAGCTTCATTTGCTTCAGGAACCTCAGCTGACAAAGAAAAGAGATGTGTGTATGATTTTTTTTTCAGATGATAAAATATAGTTTTGTTTAGAGTACTCATGTGTCTGTTAAGCACAAATTAAATTATTAAAGCAGGATAACATTCTCATTTATGAATTTCAGGTTAAATGTGTTCCTATGTATTTCCATGCAAAATACATTTATCCTGTAAGTACCTTCACCAATTCTTTCTAACACTTTTTAAAGGGATTAACAAAAAAAAAAAAAAAAAAAGGATTAACTAGATTAACTATAGATGTTGTAAATTCATGAACTTTCTCAATGCACTGAAGTTTATTACAAAATATGAACTCATTCAACTAAAAATAAGATTCTATTTTATTTTATTTATTTTATTTTTTTAGGGAAGGGTCTACAGGGTACTCAGGGTCTCACTACTAGATCAAACTCATAGTGATTCGCCTGTTTAAAGCCTCCCAAGAGCTGGGATTATAGGTGCCCATGCTACCACGCCCAGTCTCAATTGCCCTCTCATCATGTCTTGGATAGACACAGCAGGCCCAAGATCGAACCCTTGGCCCCTGCGCCTAAAAATAAGATTCTAACAAATGATACTGATACTGTCAATTTGTTCCAAAATGCAGTCCACTTAGGAGTCACCTAAAGCTGGGGACATATTCTAGGAAATCCATCATCCTGCGGTGTTGCTGCTATGCTAACATTATAGAACATACTTAGCACAAGCTTAGATATCTATGACCTCGTGAGAGGGCACACAGTTGGGACAGCCGTTGTATATGCAACATTGCCTGCAGCGTCAAAAGCCAGAGTGTGGCTGTGCCTACGGCCCCACTTCGCTTTTCTAGGAACAATTTATCCCAGCTTTCAATGAAGAAAACTTGCTTTTAATAATTGCAATTTAGTACAAGCTTCATAAAGTAACGACTTTTTGGCATGTAACCATTCAATAATCTGATTAAACATTTTTATCAACTTCAAACTAAATGGCAATCAAAATACAAAGGATCATGCTATCAAAGCCCAACAGCATTTTTTTGGTACAAAGCTGGGATTCTTCACCCTTTAACTTTAGACCTCTCAGATGCTGGCAGCCAGCAGCTGCTGTGGGGACATATTTTCTGTTTTTATTGCAGAAGAGCTTGGTTCAAAAAATTTGATGATTATTTTTCTAAATATGCACATATCAAAATATTTGTAATCATTTTACATGCAATCAAACGTTGGAACTACTTTTGATGCAATTGTAAATTATGTATATGCCACAACATAATTCACCATGTTCTTAATTTGGTAAAGACATTATTTTATCATAATATGTGGTTGACCAAATTTCATGTTATGTATTACTAGTAGTAGCAAACCAACAAAATAACATAAGGTCAATTATCTTGCATGTTGAAATTTGGAAAAATGTTAAAGCAGCTTCTGCAGCCATGTGTCACCACGGACAGAGTCACTCTCGGCAGCTCCCCTTGGATCCTGCAAACTGGATGAAAAACACAGAGGCCCTCCTGGAAGTCACGCACGCTCCTTCTGCAGCATCGAAGGCGCTGCTGCCTCGGTAACACTGAAGCCCTTGAGCTCTTAATGAATCCAGCAGCCAGGGCAAAAGCAGGCAGGACAACCGCAGGAGTGGCTTTTTTTAGATGCTTAAGAAGAAAACCCGCAATAAGATAAGCAAGTGAAACCATCGCAGCACAGGCCACTGACCCAGATGAAGCCTCGCCTTTCCCCAGTGGACCTGAGAGCTGCATGCGCTAGTTTGACCAGGTCTCAAATCGTGAGCAGCTTGGCCAGGACACCGCCAGAGCGACCGATTCCCCAGATGTCCAGCGTGACAGTGGTCCCCATCCCGCATCCTCTCTCTTCCGTGGGCAGGCAGTATGCAGAAGTGGTCTGACCTGTGCAAGCTATAAATAAATTATTAACTCTCAGAAACTGAAAGCCCAGTTTGTGTTCACATTGCAAAGGCGCCTACTGTATGTTAGCTGAGAGTCGCCAAATGTTTATCGAGCGATAAGAAAAAGTATTATCAAACCACAGTGAGAAGTCCTGTGTTTTCACTGCATAGTAAAGCAGTCACAGACTCGTCTGTTTGTCCTTCATTTTTCAGTCCTCGGCGTCTCTTCTTTCTTATATTTTCACCGGTGTCCCATCTAGGGTTTCCGCGTTTCCCACAGAGCCTGAGCCTGCCACCAGGTGCCCTTCTGCCTCTGCTGCTCTGGGCAGTTATTGGGTGGAGCAGGCAGATAGAGGCCGTAGTGTCTTCCACGTCTCCACCCCGCTGGAGGCCAGGACACTTCACCTGCCCCTTCATCCAGCCGTGCTTGAAGCCACTTTGTCAGGAGCGCGTGTGTGGCCCGTGATGGCAAATGCTGGCTGCAGCTCCTATTTCAAACATGTGATCCAGCCACTGAAAGATGGAATAGTGGGGATGTCAGCCACTGTTGATATCCAAATATCCCGAAGCCTCATGTGCTCCTTGGTGGAGGCTTATGGAGGTGACTGGGTCCCGGAGGGCGCTACTCACCACCAGATTAGTGCACTGCTGAGTTTACTGCTGACCTTGGTGTTGGGAGGCGGAGCTTGACCAGAGGAGGGCGGCTTGGGGCCGTGGCTGGCAGGGTCCTGCCTCTTGCCTTCATCTCTCTCTGCTTCCTCCCAGCTCCGCCGTGAGCCATTTCTCCTCTGCTGTGTCCCTTCATTGTACCACCCCCTCCTGGAGCTAGGAGACTGTGGAAGAAAAGCGCTACAGAGCGTGAACTAAAACGAGCCTCTCTTTCTTTCCACTGTGGGTGTCAGGTATTAGGACCCAGGGATGAGAAGGCCACTAAAACAGAGACCACTAGAAAATTTTTGAGTTTCAGAGAGGCCAAGAGTCCCCTAAAATGTTAACTCTAATGCTGTAATCCAGTGGCCTAATAATCCTCAGTTTATCAAAGATAATAACTGCTATCAAGAAATTTTTGGGAGGCGGGGATATAGCTCAGTAGAATAAGTACTTGTCTGGCAAGCGCCAGGGCCTGAGTTCAATCCCCAGTTCTGGAAAAAAAAAAAAAAAAGAATTTTTTTATTTGATACAGGGTCTACAGGGTCTCACTACATGGATCTAACTCATAGTGATCCTCCTGTTTTCAGCCTCCCAGGTGCTGGGTGCCACCACGCCCAGTCTCAATTGCCATCTCAGCATGCCCCGGCAGTGGAGCCAGCATTACACACCAGGGATCAAATTCTGGCCTCAGCACTCTGCCTAAGCAGGCATGTTAGTCTGTCGAGCTATCTGGTCAGCCTTAAGAAAAAGATATTCAAAACATACAAACAAGGAAAAATCTCCTACGGGCTTGTTGTTCAGCAAGCTCAGTATGGACTCAACATGCGTGACTTAGCTTAGTACAACATGATATACTTACTCTAAATGAGCTTAGGCTCAGGAACAATACATTAATTGTAGATTTAGGGTGAGTCACAAGTATCTCCCAAAGGTGCTGTTTTGCTGTCCCGCAGAATACTCACCAGTTCTGAATAGAATTAACCTATACCTCCCTCACACTTTCCACTCTTTAATGTATGTATTGGTGATCTAGTCAAATCTTTCACCCTCAAGGACACCAGGACCCAGGGCTACCATTCCCTGGTGCTGTCACTCCTTGTCACTAAGCAAGGAGTTGAATAAAACCTCTCCATACCTCCACTCTCTACAGACATGTGGCACACACACACATTTAACTTTTTGAAAATTGAATTTTGACATCCCCAAGAATGCAGGTCCCTTAGGGCAGAGAGAAAGGAAGGGCTCACTGCTTCCACTGCAGCCTCTGTCCTGGAGGCCACAGGCAAGATACACATAGGATGCGGGCTCAACTGTGGTGAGGAAGGAAGCAAAGACATCAGGTTTGCTTTGCTCCAGAAACGCATGAAGGACCGAGGAGTTGTGGACAGTGAGGCTGGCTCTGAGGAGCAGAACCTGGAGCCTCCTGCTTATTCCCAGTTCACTGCCCCAGGGACTGGAGGCCCCCACAGAGGAGCTTTCAGGGATGAAACCAGGAACATCCCCTTCATCCTATGTCGCCTGCACATCCGTACACAGGCTGGAAGTTGCAGCCTGAGAGAGGAGAAGGATGTACTACTAATCACAGGGGCTGAGAGCCAGTCCCAGGATTTCTCTATCGGCTCAGGGCACATGACACTAGCTCTTTATCACGTTTTTGTGAGTGCCTCCTCCTCAGCAAGGTCCAGCACACCTTCTGGGCTCTACAGGAAGGGATGGGAGAGATTAAGCAATGCACAAGCAGTTCAGATGCAGGGGTCCTCTGGAGGCCTCAAGGTGGCGAGGCTTGAGGCGAGGCAGTGAGGCAGGACAAGCCCTTTCACCCCGGAAGAGATCACAGCTGTGGTCACTCTCCAGCCTGAGTAAGAAA
>PVKN010020939.1:0-15697 GCA_004027915.1 Capromys pilorides
TCATCATTCTGCTTTATGAACTAGATGACTTTTCGATACTTTTACAGTGAGAGACTATATGAGTTATCTAAGGTTGCTAAAACAAAATAGGATAACTAAATGGTTGAAACAATAGAAGTTTGCTTTCTTCAAGTTCTGAAGTTTGCAAGTTCAAGGTCACGGTTTCTATAGGATGGGTTTCTCCTGATGCTTTTCTCCTTGGTTGGCAGATGACAAACTGTCTTTTCACTGTCCCCACATAGTCTTCTTTTAAGGCTACCTGCTCGACTGGATTTTAGTGCAACTTAACAGCACTAGTTTAACTTTATCCATGCTTGAAAAGTTGTATCTTGGAATGTAGTTATATTTTGAGGTTGTTGGGGTTAAGGATTTAATGTGTCAAATTTGGGGGTTGTACGTGGGGCCCAATCAAAATGTTCCTGCATACCTGTATTCCCCATCACATACGATGGCCTAGGCAATGTTTTGCCATTACCACATGAGCACATTACCAGGGGATGGGGAACACGAATGCCCTAAAACATCATAGGCTGTAGCACTGAGCTCACTTTTTTAATCAGACAAGATAATCAGAGAGCAGAGAGGAACTGTCCAACCAGCTTCTAGCAAGAACTTCCAGACTTCTACTCTAACAAACAGAAAGAGATACTCTACCCCAGTGCTATCCAACTGAAATATATGAACTTTATATGTACTTTTTAATTTTCTAATGGTCATGTTAAAAGTAGTATGCTAAGACAACACACAAAATTAAATTCCTTATATTTTCTTATTAAAAAGTTCCAAAATGGCATTAATATAAAGAATTATTTAGAAGATTCTTTCTCACACTGAGTCTTCAAAATTGAGTTTATATGTACATCAGCAGCTTTTTTCATATGAACTGGTCATATGTAAGTGCTCAGTAATTTCAACTGGTTAATGGCTAATGCATGGCTAATGGCTGTGTTGGACAACATAGTTCTTACATTTGAATACATTCCTTAGGACAGATGTTGCCACAAGCAGTAAAATTCAGTTGAAAACACCTTCCAATCCAGTGCCACCTTCATTTCTAAAACCTTGTACTAACCTGATTTCCTTTGTGATGTTAGGCTCCTATTTCCATCTGGTTCATTTAGAGAACACATCTGTCAACAAGATCCTAAGTAATCCATGAGTAGATGGTCTGTACGTGTTACTCATTACAGAGCTCATCTGATGATGTCCTTCATAAGAATGAAATGATGCTGGAATAATCTATCGTCCTCATAGATCACCAAAAAAATAAAGTTGCTACTTGGCTGCAGGAGGTTGAAGCCATCTTGGAGGTTTTCACTGTGGACCCTACGTACTACCTGGACTCACATTCTCAGCCAGGTCAAAAGAACTTCTGCTGTGGTCTCCATGCCCTGTTCCTCGGACCACTCAGACCCCTTATTATAATTCGCAGTAGTCCTTGACTATCACAGAAAACTGATTGTTTTACCAGTGTGATCTCCAATTGTTTAAAGACAGAGAACATAAAAATATAATCACACTGTGTCTGAGTCAAGCACACTGTAATCTTGAAACTTCTTGGTTTCAAGAAATTTTCTTGGAAATCCTGACTCATGTTTTAAATTTGTCAGTAAATAAGATATGCTGAGAAGCTATAGAGGGTTAGGTCAAGGTGAAGAAAAAGTAATTTATAATACTTGGCCCTCATTCTTAAGAAATGGTAGGATCCAATAGAACCCCAACATTACTCAGGGAGATCAAATAGGTAATAATTAAGAGCAACCCAGGATATCAAAAGGGACAAATGAACGGAAGTGGACAGAGCCATCAAGTAAGACTTCAGGCAGGAGATTAGACTTTTCTTGATCTGAGAATGTGCAGAGAGAAGAGGGGAAACATGTGAGTTGAGAAAGAACACAGTGTGGTGAAGGTCAGTGAGGACTGGTTTTACCAGGTGGCAACCTCCCTGGGGTGTAGGGATATTGGTGAACCTGGGGGACATGCGGGCAATTTGAGTAGATCTTTACAACTTGATGTATTTAAATAAGATACTATGAGAAAAGAAGGGAAAATGTGGGGATAAAAGCTTTCATAAATAAAGAGACAAAGAGGGGTTAATGGGAGGGTAGGAGAATGGAAGAAAGAAAAGAATGAAGTTACATCATGTGTAGGTACAAATACCCTATAATGAATGTGATCATTACATATGCCTAGCGTGGACCAATAAACTTAATTAACAAGAAATAGACACTGGATAGCTAGGATTCCCATAAACCAAGTGGAAATTTAATCTGGCTTAAATTCTTATTGACAAAATGAAGAACAATTAGGAGCCCAGGAAATGGGAAAGGACCTGGGAATGTTTGGTTTTGTGTGATGAAAAAGTCTGGACAGGCAACGTAATTCTAAAACATAAAGACATAAGGAAGATAGTATGAACTTTTAAAAGACATGCTAGGACTGAGAAGTGAGAGCATACCCTCAATCTCTTTCTTTTAGACAATTGAAGGTATGCTTATGTCCCTAAAAGGGTCAGGAGCAGTTAGGATGTAAAAGAGGTTTATGAGATGGCAAGGTTGCCAGATTCCCTTCTTGAGGGAATGGTGGGCTGTAGAGTAGGTACAGGTGACAGGTGATTCAAATTCAGCTGTCCATAGTTGGATCCAGAGACTACTGAATAGCTAAACTTTATTTCCTTATCAAAAGGAAAAATAGAGACATCCTAGGAAATCTGATCATCATGCAAGACACTCTCTCTGAGAAGCAATTCTGCAACATGCTTTTTGAAAACAGCCAGAGCCCAGTCTCACCTAAGAAATCACTGGACTCTGCCCAGTCACCTCACACTTGCTTCCAAAGTGGGCACCGAGCTCTGCACAAGTTAGTGCTATACTCCATCTCTGCAGCCTGAAAACTCTGATCCAGTTGGCAGCAATGGTTATGAGTGTGGGTAGTAGAGTTTAACCACCGTTCCTTATCAGAGACTCTGTTTTGTCTGATTCTCTTCTGCAGAAGAGAAATGAGACTGCACAGCATCTACAGGAAGGGACAATTCATTGCACATGAACCAAAGAAACCTTGTTGTCAGTCATGAATTTGGCTTGTCCAAGACTGACTGGCCTATTTCTTCTTTTTGCTTATCTTCCCAGCCTTGTCAAGTTGCTTTTGGGGGAGAACATGCTTCTTTTTAGTTGGACTTAAATTTAAGTTATCTTAAATCATATCAAGAATGATTTTTTTTAGAGCTAGGGATGTAGCTCAGCAGTGTAAGTGCTTCCCTGACAAGTGCAAGGTCCCAAGTTTCATCCCTGGTACCACAAAACAAAACAAAAAGAATTATTTTTTTATATATTTCTGGTCTCTGAACTGGGCTACAATGATGATATTTTAGAAAGAAGATTTAAATTTTCTTACAAAATACATATATACCTGTGAAATGGGAAAACTGGTTTACAGCATATTTTCAAGCACTTTTAAAAACCAGGATCTGGAATCATTCTCAGAAGAGTGGGTGGAAGGCAAACAGAAACCCAACCAACTGCAAAAGGCAGTTATCTGATAGGAGCACGTCAGGAAGACAGAATTGGTTGTTGGGTAAAGCAAATGACAAGATACGATACACCCAAGCAGTCCTGTCAGGGGACCTGACAACAGATTCAGGTCTGGAGTTGGAAGTAGAGGAAAAATCTGCACCCAAAAGATGTAGTCTCGGGTGGATAACTAGGAGAGACTCAGGAATGAGGGACGGCTGAGCAGAGAACTCACTAGAATGGATGACCCAGCAAACCAGGGACTTAATTCATGGAAATGAGCATGACAACCTGTTTTCCTTGACTAATGGATTAATTTATTGAACAAGATAAAATTTCTAGGATAAAAAAATACTCCCACTTTTTATCAATCATGGTGTTCCCTTCCATCAATCATTTCCTCTTAACACATCTCTTTAAGTTTGTCCCCCTTAACTTTGATTAACTTTCCACAAAGCCATTCCTCTGACTGAATTATTACTGAGTATCCAGAGAAGGACAACAGGTTGCTGGTCAACTACTAGCCAGAATCTCTTCATTAGAGAGAAGCACACCACTTTCATGTTGCTGGCCTTTTAAAGTACATACTCTTGCATCTCCTCCAAAAAGTTCTGCATTCCGAGGGCAATGTAAACTCCAGGAGAGATGACACAAAACCTATTAATAGATTAGGGCTATAGTAAAGCTGAAGTAGAAAACAGAAGTGTTCCAAAATAGAGAAGTATAAAAGGGAAAGGGGGAACAAGGCAAAACCTTCTGTTTTCCTAGTTCAGCGACTGTGAAGGAACATGATTCAAAAGCAATGTACAGTTAAGCTTTTATAGGCTCTTCCTACCTACATAAGGATTTTTTGGAGATCTTGTCTACTTATGAATAAAAGAAGAAATACATTCTGTTAAATCAGGTTTTTTAAACCCTTTTTCTTTTCTCAGAACCAGCTCCTCCCAAATCGCTCTTTGCAGTGAACAAAACCCAGACCTCAGTGACTTTGCTGTGGGTAGAGGAGGGAGTAGCGGATTTCTTCGAAGTCTTCTGCCAACAGATTGGCACTGGGCAGGGAACCAAAGTCCAGGTACCGTACACTTTGACTTTCTTTTTCTGTGTCCACTACAATGAATGCTAAATATCAGAAGAAAACAAAGATCTTCTGTCTCTGAGCTGTAAGAAGTGAAAACTGTTTGCTTGTTTGTATTTCAGCGATAGAAGTAAAACTGTGCTTAGAGTAAGACCATCTTCTAAGAGACTTTCTGTTGGTGTTTCTCTTTGGTCACTTGAGGACATACAGAAAAATGAAGGAACTGGCTCACTAAGTTCATCCAATAGGATGAACTGATATAATATAAAACTTAATGAATACAATGTACTTGTACTCCCAGCTATATAAAATAAATACAACATAAAATTTAATGTATAAAGTATAATTTAATAAATATAAACCAGTTGCCCATTCTGTGAAAGTTGCTGGATAGAACATAAATGGTAGAATCAACATCAGTCTTCATGTTTGATTTGTTATGTATAGAAAAATAAGGAAAGGCCTAGGAAGATAGCTCTGTGGTCTAAGCACCTGCATGGCAAGTGCAAGGACCCATGTTCAGTTCTTGGTGCTTCATGCTGTGCCAGTCTCAGCCGTGTCAGCCACTGAAACCAGGCATGGTGATGCATACCTGTGGTCCCAGAGCTGGGGAGGCTGAGACAGGAGGATCACTATGAGTCCTGGCTGCATAGTGAGACCCTGTACCAAACAAATAAATAAATAACAAATATATTATCACATTTAAAAAAAGAAAAAGAAGCAAAACAAAATAGAAGTACCACAAGAAAGATTTATACTACACAGAGATATTAAAGGAAACATACATTTCTGGTAGATAAGGAGAACAATTTTCTTGGAAACAAAGCTGAAGCGATAGTTGTTTCTAATGCTTTAGAGTCACATGTAGGAAGAACAATAAAATACTGATCTGCTCAGTAGGTCAGATGGGAAAGGGCCACTTAGCGAGGGGCTCTGCATTCAGCAGCGTAAAGACTAAAGCCTGCCTGACTGAGGCTTCCTCATGACAGAGTTCACAAGACTGAAGGAGAAGGCTTGCTGGTAGTGTAAAGTTTCCACACTGAGTTCTATGGTGATTTGTTCTGATTGCTCTCCCCTTTGGACATTCTCTTCCACAAATGTCTTTGTGTGTGTGTGTGTATGTGTGTATGTGTGTGTGTGTGTGTGTGTGTGTGTGTGTATTTAGCAGATCAGACTCATAGTGATTCTCCTGTGTTCCACCTCCCAAGTGCTGGAATTACAGTCTCAGTCTCCATCTCAATGCACTCTGCAGTCAGGGCCAGCAAGGCAGGCCTAGGGATCCAACCCCCGTCTCTGAGCCTGCCTAAGAAGGCGCTTTAGTCCACTGAGCTTTCTATCTAGCTGGCCCAAAATGCCTCTCATTTTGATCTGTGCAGAGCAGCTGAATCTTTGCTGTATTCCAAGGATGTTGTTTTCAAGTGACTGCTCTTCTAGCAGTGGATTTGCTTTTCTGTGACTATGGTGATCCCTTCCTGGAAGAACACAGTGATTAGCTGCTTGCCACAGCTGAGCCCCTAGCAAGCTCCTTCCTCCCTGCAGTCATTCTTCTATGGAATAGAGAAAGGGATGTGAGTGGGGAGTCAGTGCTGGCGGCTCACTTCCTTCTCTGGGCCATTCCAGAACTGCGTTTGGAAAATGCGTGCTATGCCAACTCAGCTTTTCCTGTTGCACAGCTGTCTTTGTCAGGAGTCTGGACACTGGTTCACCAGGGAGCAACTTGCTCTTCTCAACAGAAAACAAACAAGCACAGAGAGGCAAATATAAAGCATCCTTGTGCACCAAAAGTTGCTGAAAGCTGAATGTGCAGGTAAAAGGGATATGGTTCTCAAGATGTAAAAAATCGATTCAATTCAGAAAAAATGAACACCAACAACCCAAAACAAATATTTATGGGGGAAGAAAAACATACAAAATATTCTTGAGCACATGGAAAGTGGATCACAGTAAGAAAAAATAAAACTACAAGATAAAAGGTCACAATACTATTGGAAAACTCACTACAAAAATATAATGTGAGGGGATGGGGAGATTGCTCAGTAGAATAAGCACTTGCCTGGCAAGATAGATGATAGATAGATAGATAGATAGATAGATAGATAGATAGACGATAGGTAGATAGATAGATAGACGATAGATAGATAGATAGATAGACGATAGATAGATAGATAGATAGATAGATAGATAGATAGATAGATAGATAGATAGATATGCTGTGCTGGGGGAAAATTTAAAAAACAGGTACTGACACACATAGCTAAGAGGTGGGTAGACTGAGAAATGACTGGAGGACTGCTTGTAATAGCTTTTGATATTAAAAATACTTTGGAGTCAGCAATTCAGCTGCTGCTAAGAATATACGAATGAGTATGTGTGCGTGTGCGTGTGTGTGTGTGTGTGTGTGTGTGTGCATGTATGTGTGTATGCATGTGCTTGTGAGTGTCCATATTCCCACAGGTTTTATGTGTGTTTGTGGAGACATACATCATTGTGTGTGTGTGCGTCTATAACCTCCCAACATTTGTGAAATGACATTCATGGTAGCACTAGTTGCAATAGCATAAAAACACTCAAAGTCCATCTAGTAGGGGGCCTGGTGAAATCAATGACCACTCTCCATAAGTTTCTGTACATCTCTTCAAGATGATAAAGCAGTTATATCTGCATTGAAATGGAAATAATTTCAAAGTATGTTGATAACAAAGGTCTTATGAAAAGCAGCAACATGTACACACTGTGGCGTCACTTACAGTTTTTAACTAGGTCTTAGATGACTACACATTCATAAAATATATGTAGGGGAGAAAGTACCTGATCACAATAGCTACTTCCGTGATGGAAAACTGGGCAGATGGGAAATCAAGGAAGAAAGAACTGTTTTTCACAGCTATTCTCTCTCATAGCCACTGGTCCACCAAGTGAGCAACTTGCTCTTCTCAACAAAAAACAAAGCAAGGAAAGAGAGGCAAATATTAAGTGTGTTTGGGCACCCAAAGTTGCTGGAAGCTAAAAATGCAGGTAAAAGGAATATGGCTTTTGAGATTTAAAGAATTGCTGCAAGTCAAAAAATAAAGAAATAAACACCAACAACCCAAAGCACATATCTATGGAAAAACATATACATATATACAAAACATTCTTGAGCATATGAAATATGGATCATGGTAAGAAAAAGTAATTAACACAAGATAAAAGTTATCTACAAGCTATATATATATATATATATATATATATTTATGTATATATATGATAAATGTTATATATAAATGATATATAGATATATACGTATTCTTAGCTATGAAAAATATTTTTCAAAGCAGAAGAGATGAAGATCCATACTAACCGTATCTCCCTTTCTGTACCTCCAGGACCCAATTGCTGTGTCTTCTCATGTCGTGACCATCTCCAGCCTTCTGCCTGCCACTGCCTACAACTGCAGTGTCACCAGCTTTAGCCATGACAGCCCCAGTGTTCCAACGTTCATAGCTGTCTCAACAATGGGTAGTTATGTGCACCAAGGCAATCTGGCCTTTGGAAATTCTTTCTTCTATATTCTCTTTACTTTTTAGACAAATACACATAATCTTCTTGCTAGTGGAGCCAATGTTCTATTGAAAAAAAATCCCAAGGTTAGGATCAGGTAGGTACCCCTTAATTCCAGTGAGATGTGTGGTTTAGGGAAAGCTATTTCCTGTCTGACACTTTTTGTCTGTGAGTAATAACATATTTTCTATTAGATTATTTTGAAGCCCAGAAATAGAGTACAGACAGCCCTAGCTTGTGCTGTCTCAATACTAATGGTTACCACCAACTTCATCACCTTGACCCTTTTGGCAGTCGTCACAATACTCCAAGGAACTAGGTCTCACCTATTGTATCTTTGGGCCTTTGATCAGCCTTAGTACTGATCAAATAATGGCAGTACCTAAGTTACTCAGTTAAACAACAAAGTTGTAATCCAGCAGAAAGTATAGGTCTGAAATAATGTTTGTCTCCTCATTCTCTTCCTGGTGGGAGGGGGTGCGATATATATTGTCCCCTGATTTTTGTCTGATTCCCCAGTCTGAGTTCCTTTATGAAGCTCTTCTTTCTATCATATCATTCCTTTACTCAATTTCTTCTCATCTCTGTAATACTAGTCATATTTTTAGCTACCATAGTCAGTAATGGCTACTGTGATTTTTTTTAAAAAAATTTAATTTTTGTTTTTTCAGAAGAACAAAACAGTGAGCCTGTAAAGACTTTCATGGCATATTGTCTCTATATTCTGCTACAATTTTCCAAGTATACTTTGATGTCCATGACTGTGTGTCTCTCCATAAGAATCTAGTGTAACAGGTCATTTTATTAAGCATATTTGCAAGTGAGAAAAATGAGGCTCAGAGGGCTTGGTGAATGGTGTCCCCAAGTGTCAGTTAGTAGTGAAGTGACCTTGAATGGTGCTTCTCACCACCAGTCAGCTACTATTTCTGCACAGACATTCAGCTTATGAACTGGAGCCAAGTTGGGCCAAATGGAAAGTAGCAAACACCCAGAACCATCAAGGTGAATTCTGTAATTTCATGACTAATGCACAGGAGAGTAGCCTCTGGTCGCCATGCACAGTTCAATAAAGTTTTTAATATATGCCCTTCTTCTATCCTGCTCACCCATCTAGTGTGAAGACCTGGCCATGTACAAGTGCCACAGTGGCTGGTTATTATATGAAATATGTGAAAGTGACACATCCTCTATTCTTAAGGACCCTCCAATTTAGTAGGCTTAATCTCTTGGTGTATGCAGGTGGAAAACCTCTGAACATATGGCTACAGATCATCAGAATGCTGCCTCTACCGATGTGTTAAGTGCTGCAGCAGACGGCAGCTTGCTAATGCCTTTTTCAGATACATTATTAGTTGAGAGCAAAGTGTATAGTTGTGCTTTCTGGTGTTAAAGGCCTGGGTATAGAATACGAACCTGCCACCTTCAAAGCTTTTGAAAATGTTAAACAAGGATAATACATGATAATGACTTCTAGATTTTGAATTTTCAGTGACCTTAAGCTGTGGCATAGACATTCATCACAGGTCATATTTCCTCTTTATAAGAACATCTTAAATATTGTGAGCCTTTGGTAGAGATCTAGTGCTTCCCGGTACCTGAACACCACGTATCAGTTTGCTTAATTGTAGTTAAAGACAAAATCCTGATTGACTTGGGAAAACGTGATTGTGATCCGTTATCATCATCCGTTATCATCATAAGCTCACTGTGCTTAAGGTCAGACAGAAAGCCACATGGTTCTGTTGTTCTGCCTAGAATAGAACATATAGTGACAATGTGTGGCTTTTTTCTTTAGTTACAGAGATGAATCCTAACGTGGTGGTAATCTCTGTGCTGGCGATCCTCAGCACACTTTTAATTGGACTGCTGCTTGTCACCCTTGTCATTCTTAGAAAAAAGCATCTGCAAATGGCTAGGTAAGTTAGGTCTTGTTAATATTTTATCTGGCATCTTTAAAATGCCTTTACTTGTGTGTGTGTGTGTGTGTGTGTGTGTGTGTGTGTGTGTGTGTATCTAAATTGTCCAGTGGTAAATTTGATTTTGATTTTGATTATTTCTATTTCATGTGTTCTAAGTCAACTTTTAAGTATCATTTTAGGAAATATTGCTTTGGAGTTGGCAAACAGGATTTCTTGTTTGTGCAAAATTATATCCTCACTGTCATTGGTCTCAAAATTGTAAAAAGCCCCCATTTAGAAATCTATTACCCTTGGGCACTATTTGACACATTTAGAGTAAAAGTATGGTCCCTTCCTGTATGGTTGAATTGATGAGAGGAGTTTAAAAAAAGTGCAAAGCACAAGGGATATAAGAGGACCATCCTCTCAGTAGTTCTGCTAAGTTGTGTTATCAGAAAGCACATGTAGTGTGTATGCTTAGGTCTCAATTACTTTTATGTCCAAAACCTTGGGATGCTAGGCACACATTCTACCAGTGAGCTATAGCCCCAGCCCTAGTCCCAGCCCCAGAAATTTTGACTTCTAAAATCAGTATTTCACTATTAGTTTTTGTTACTGATGCATTGTTCGACAGAACACATTCACAAGTACTTTCTGTTGTCCTAGTGTCATCAGAACAATTCCTCAGTTCCCTTAAACTATGACCAATTTGAAGACTGCTAGATTCACAAAATTTTGTTCAAATTTGTTCTTATCCAATGTTAGCCCGCTAATTGGTAAATCAGGATTCTTTTCCTTTCTCAGATTTTCATCATTCACATATTCATAAATAAATCCAGCCATCTCACAGTGACTTAATCAGTGTCTTACATGCTATATATAAAGAAAAATCAGACATCAAATGTGTCCAGTAGGAGCTAAAAACCTTGCCAGACAAGAGTCCATCAAAGTAGAAAGGATAGCTAACTCTGAATATGAAATTCAGTTTCATGAAGGTTAACATCTGAATTAATCTTAGAATAATGAGGATAGTGATGGCTCTGCACTGTGGTTGGAGGGAAAAGGTCTAAAATTGCACTCAAGAACAGATTTGTTTCTTAGAACTGTACAGATCGCAAACTTTATTCACTCAATAAATATTAATTGATGCCTATGTATCAGAGTCCTCTGTGTGCTTGGTGTATAGTAGTATATGACACTAAAAAAAAAAAAAATTAAGACATAAATAACACAATTGTGTGCCAGGGAGATAGCTCAGTGGCTTAAGCGCCTGCCTGGCAAGTGCAAGGTCCTGAGTTGTTTTTTGTTTTTGTTTTTGTTTGTTTGGTTGTTTTTTTTTTTTTTTGTATTTTAGGGAAGGGTCTACAGGGTGTCCAGGGTCTCACTACTAGATCGAACTCATAATGACATGCCGGTTTACAGCTCTCAAGAGCTGGGATTACAAATGCGCGCACCACCATACTCAGTCTCAATTGCCCTTTCAGCGCACCTCAGAGGCAGGGCCAGCATGGCAGCTTTGGGGATTGAACCCCTGGCCTCTGCGCCTGCTTGCAGGTGCTTTAATTTACTGAGCTATTTGCCTGGCCAAATTAACGATTTATGGGTTTTTAAAATTAATTAATTTATCTTGGGGTAATGGGGTTTAAACTCAAGACCCTGTGCTTGGCCAGGCAGGGGCTTATGCCACTGAGCTATCTCCCCAACCCTGGCCCTGAGTTTGATCCCTAGTACCAATTAAAATTAAATTAAATAAGTAAAAAGAGCAAACACAATTGCATAGTGGGTGTTATGAGAAAAGAACAGAGCTGGGGAAGCCAGCAGTACTTGAATGGGGAGAGAAGCCCTGGGAAGCAGACAGCTTTCACCAAGGCTGATAATTTTAAGGAAAATCTTGGGAGACAAGAAGGAGATGGCGATGTTTAGCTGCAGGAGAAGCATGCCTCATAGCAAGAGCAGCCAGCGCAAAAGCCCCAGGCCAGGAGGGTGACTAGCGTATTGAAGGGCAGTTGCGAGGCTGCTGTGACTCATGCAGAGGAGGCGATGGAGAGTAGCGGGAGCATCAGACCATAAAAGGCCTCAGGAGCCAGCGTGAGGACTCGATTTTCTTTAAACGCCAGTCGTGGCTCTGGTTGGAGCAGAAGTTAGCAGTGTCTGACTCGTGTTTTAATGCCTTCATTGTCACTTTTATGCAGAAAATAAGCTTCTCTGAAGCAAGGAAGGCAAGCAAGCGTGTCATCTGGGGGAATGCTTACAGTAATCCAGCCAGGACATAGTAGTGGCCACTCAAGTCATAGCAGTGAGGGTGGGGGATAAACAAGTAAATTCTGTGTAGATTGTGAAAATAGAGGAAGCAGGCCTGCAAAGAAGGAGAGTTTGAAATGAAAACATGCAAAGGAATCAAAGGTGGCAAGAACTGTGGGCTTGTGTCTTTAGCAGTGGAATGAATGGAGGAGTTGCTGTCAGTGGAGAGAGAACTCCAAGGAGAAGATTCCAGAGCTGGGGAAATACTCAGACTTCAGCTTTGGAAATGTTAAATTGGGGAAGAAATGCAAACACAGGTGCAGAATGGGGAGCTAAATGGGAGAGCCTGGAGTCTGAGGGAGAAGCTGTGCTTGAAGATATTGATCAAGAATGTTTGGGGCCAGTGAGATAGCTCAACAGTCTAAAGAGCCTGCTTAGGCAAGCTTAGGCAAAGCACAGGCACTGTGGTTTGATCCCTGGCACCACATGCTGTGCCAGCCCTGACCCCAGGGCAGGCTGAGCCAGGCAAAAAAAAAAAATCTTTTTTAAAAATAATTTTTAAAAAATCTTTTTTCTTCATTTATTTGGTATAGGGTCTCACTACACAGCTCAGACTTGTAGTGATCCTCATCTCTCAGCCTCCCTAGTGCTGAGATTACAAGTGTGAACCACCATGCCTGGTCTCAATGGCTGGCACGGCATGTTTGGGATTGCAGGGTAGGCAAGGAATGTGGTACTGGGATCAAACTTGAGTCGTTGTGCTGGCCAGGTAGGCTCTTAGACCACTGAACTATCTCCCCAACCCCAAATCAAAAATTCTTAACATATAAATGATATTAAAGCTATGGGTTTGATGACAGAAAATAAATATGAATAAGAACAGAGAGCTCTGGGCCAAGGAAATATTACGCAGTGGCATGAGTACCTGTCTGGTAAGTGCAAGGTCCTGAGTTCAATCCCTGGTGAGAGAGAGAGAGAGAGAGAGAGAGAGAGAGAGAGAGAGAGAGAGAGAGAGAGACTGATTTAAACATTGGAACAACCTAATACTAAAATGTCCGGGAAGAAAAAGAGAGTAATAGTGTGAGTCAGCCAGTAGAGTGAAAAATAACTAAGAGAAAAAATATGGGTGGCCCAGACAGCAAGGAGAAAGCTGGCGTTTGGAGCAGCAACACAGTAACAGCATGGTATTCGACTTAGGGGAAATATCAATGGTAGTGCAGAGCAGTAATGACAGAAGGGCTAATTAGCTGTAATACTGGGAAAAGCAGTACTTACAGAGGCACGACTGTACCGTTTTGCGGCATGTATAGGAAATATTTAGGATATTTGACTTAGCTGATCATTAAGCCTGAGGTTTTTATCAATTTTTGTGTAATGATCCTCCTTGGCAGTCTAAAGAAGACTGTGGATCCTTGTTAAGAAAAATTTTTGCCTGTGTTGTAGTTCCTAAGGAAAATTTCAGTTTGGTGTATGGGGTTTGTCTTCCACTGATGCATAGAACATGTTTCTTTATGTCTACTCAAATTCTTTTCATTTTTGTGCTTTCTCTTTTTTATGTATTTAGTTCAGATTCTACAGGGTCTCACTATGTAGATTGGACTCATAATGATCCTCCTGTTTTCAGCCTCCCAAGTGCTGGGATTACAGGTGGACACTACCATGCCCAGTCTCAATCACAGTCTCAGCGCAGGGCCAGCACGGCACTCCCGGGGATCGAACAGCTGCTGCTGCGCTCTGCCTAAGCACATGCTTTAGTTCACTGAGCTATCTGGCCGGCCCTTTTAGTGCTTTCTTTACATAGCGGCACAATAATACAAATGTAGAGGAGTGAGTGTGATCAGCAATGTTTTTATTAGAAGTCATTGAGTTAAGGAAAGGGAGGGTGTTGTGTAATAAAAAATAAATATGTATTTAAGTAAGAAAAAAGAATAATGTTTGCTTTGTAAAAACATAAAATAAGAGACATAGAATAATATACTGAATTATGGTGATCATAATATTTTTAAACAAATGCGTTATATGCTTTTGCTTTACATACTCAGTGTTTAGTAGATTATCTAATAAATCATAATGTCGGCATAGTGATGAATGAATGGTATTTCCAGATATCTGCCTTAAGTCTGTTGTATATAACCATCTGAAATTTCTGTTAGACATGGCAGGTTACCTGTACTATGATGGCTTTATTCCTACTTTAGTAGTTCGAAGGACTGTCAAATTCCAGTCACAGACTATAAAAATGAAGGTGTGCTCTTTTCCCGCTTATGTTCATCGAGCTGTAGATTCTATCTGTGGGCCCCTCATGAAAAGCTCCTGGGTTAGAGAGTGAAATAAGTCCTACCTATATGACATTTCCATAGGAAAACATACCTGGGAGGACCACCTGGGCTACTCCCCTTAAAGACGAGCAGCTGTCTCCATTTTGGCTAAGCCTGACCTTATTCTCCTGTAATGATGTGTAGAACTGGCTAGGACCTTTCCTGGTCCAACCTCAACTGGCTTTAAGCAATGTGTATTGCCCAGGTGCTGGTGGTGGTCTTTGAAGATGGCAGGCAAGTGTTTCCCTGATAACCCACACCTGCTGCTCCTAGTGTGAGCTGCATCAAGATAGGGTGTCTTGTGATAGAGGCTATGACTTCCTGGAGCTTGAAAAATTACACATCAGAGCTAAAGCACCAACCCCCAAACATTAGATACTATCTCAATTGTGTTCTGCAAATTATTCTTTCTGCACATCCTTCTCTCTGCATATTGCAGAGGTGATTTCAGGTCTCCTACCAGCCCAGCTCATGGCACTCACCAACTTCTCACCATTCTCACAGTCACTCATCCTCAAGCTACTCCTTTCCTCATGAATGAAAAAAAAAAAAAAAAAAAAAACCCAGATTCAGCCGGAGGTCAAGGCCTTTGTTCCAGATAGCCATCATCATGGCTGGAATTAGGACCTTAATCACAGTTACCTTGATGGGATTCCAATAACTTATCCATGGAATTACAAATGTAAACTTCCCAGGTCTAGATGAGGACCAGGAAGGGCTCTCTGTACATACCAACAATAAGCAATTTTATGGTATGATATTACATGACAATATTTTAGTGTATTTTTCAGAAGAAGAAAATTACTCTCAAAAAAATTATTCTCAGAACACATAAATAAGAATGGCAGATAAGTGAAGGAATGTACACATTTGCACCGATTATAACAAGAGTTCTGTTCAGTTGTGAATAAACATGAAGTATGAACGGTCTCACTTCATACTTTATGAGAAGTGTCAGCAATCATTAACATATGACATTAGTTAAAAGATCAAAAAGGCATAAAAGTATGTCTACTCTTTTTCTCATTTCTGGGAGCAAAATGTAAGTATTCTAAATAACAGACTAGTAAAATCATTCTAGTTATTTCAAGGAACCAGTGTGTTTCAATATAAACC
>PVKN010020940.1:0-15725 GCA_004027915.1 Capromys pilorides
ACATTTGTGTCAAACAGGACTTCAGACAGA
This sequence comes from Capromys pilorides, assembly GCA_004027915.1. Taxonomy (NCBI): domain Eukaryota; kingdom Metazoa; phylum Chordata; class Mammalia; order Rodentia; family Capromyidae; genus Capromys; species Capromys pilorides. The sequence goes on from PVKN010020940.1 coordinate 31, forward strand.
ACATAATCAAGTCTCCAGTTCTAATAGGATTTATAGTAAATACAAAGACCAGGAGAATGTGTGAAATGACAAATCAATTGCAAAAGAGTTGTATAGATTTAGAGAGATCTAAAATCATTTTAACCAATTGTAATGTATGGACCTCATTTGAGAACCTGATTCAAAAACACAAATAAAATTTTCTTTGTGAGAAGATTGTATATCTGAGCACTTAATGGCTACCTGATGGCATAAAGGACCTTTCTTTGCCTTTTTAAAGCAGTTATAATAGTATCAGTGGCTGTATTATTTGAATGCTTATCATTTAGAGGTACATATTACAATATTAATGGATAAAATATGACATCTGCGACTTGCTTTAAAAAGAAAGTATGAAAAGGAACAAAGTAGCTGAGAACATAGATGAAGAAAGATAGGTAGGAGGGTTTTCACTGTATTGACAGACCCCAATTTAGAATGGTTTGACTTATGATTTTATATTGTAAGCATGATATGATTCAGCAGAAATTATACATTGAGGTTTTTTGTTTGTTTGTTTGTCTATTAATGGCCAGCTCAGCCTGCCCTGTGGGTGGGGCTGGCGCAGTATGTGGTGCTGGGGATTGAACCGCGGTTCCTGTGGTTGCCTAAGCTTTCCTAAGCAGGTGCTTTAGACCGCTGAATCATCTCGCTGGCCCCTACATTGAGTTTTGATTATGGATCTTCCACTGTCTGATCTTCTTTGGCAATTCTGGGCAGCAGCAGCCACTATACCTCAGTCAGCCCTGAAATCATGAGAGGAAATAATGATCGCGCTACAGCGCACTGTGTGGCTGAGATGGGATAAGATATAGGTTAGGAGTAGTAAACGATTTTTGAATTATAACATTTTTAATGTATAGTAGGTTTGTCTAGATGGAACTGCTAGTATAAGTCATAAAGCATCTTTACTATTTTGTCTGCTTCTTTTATGCATGAAATTCACACTTGTTCTTTATTGAAGAAAAACCAAATAGTATAAAAATTCTATCCAATATTTCACGACCAATTTTCAATTTTTATCAACATTCACTGAGGCAATATTTAAATGGAATCCCTCTTCATGAAGGTAGGTAGTCACTATAAATTTTGAAAGGTAGATGACACTGAAATGTGCTGGGAGAAAAAAGAAATATGCTGAGAAAAGGCAAATTCTTTATTTTGGTTGAATATTTGGTTTGCTTTACTTTTTAAATGAGAATAAAACCTGCACTCTGGGGGAAAATCTTACCTGACTCTTTTCAATCTCCTGCTGAAGGTAATATTTTTCAGTTATAGGGATGTGTTTAATGATTTAATTTTCTCAGCAGCAAATTAGAGTAACCACATTGGAGAAACCTTTAGAGTTGGTTCAGGAAGAGCACTGTGGGGAAATTGTGAAGGTGCTCCAGATAAAGCATTGTGACTGAAAGTCCAGTAAGAAGTTGGACTGAAGATTATTATTCACTGTTGAACACTAAAGCTCAGGTATGGCCATTTTACCATAGGTTCGTTCCCCTGTCTCCTTTTCCATTTTGTCCTATTTTCCCTAATCCTTGGCACCAGAAATCTAGATCCAGTGAGCAAAAGTGTTACAGATAGCTAAGTTAGTAAGAAATGCTATAGGCAGTCAGATGGGGCTAGATTGTCAAAGGAGTTAGTGCAGAAGATGAGACTACACAATTGTTGGTTGAAATGCATTAATTGGTGGCTGGACTTCAAGACAAAAGATGGAATGACTATGCCTACATAATATTGACTATCACTAAGGATATACAATAATGATTTTTTAAAATTATGGCCAGCTCAGCATGCACTGGGAGTGGGGCTGGCACAGCATGTGGTACCGGGGATTGAACACAGTCCCTGTGGTTGCCTAAACTTTCCTAAACTGGCGCTTTAGACTGCTGAACCATCTTGCTGGTACAGCTATTTATATTCTAAACAGGTATCAAAAACCTGTGTGGAGGACCAGGAGGAGCCCCCTCCAAGAAAAATCCTTGTTCTTTCCATACACACTTGCTTTTTGACTTGATTCTTCATTGTATCATTATTATCTAGGTGACTATACTTGTAATTTTATTAGTTTATCATAGTTTTGTCCCACCTTATACCTGCCTGATGATTTTACTCCATGAAGTTTCTCCAGAGAAGTGAATTTATGGGCAACCCATTTTCTAGGCTCTCCTTCTGTCTCTTAGACAAATGCTTTCTTTCCCCAGTAAATATTCCTTGCTCTTAACCTCCATTGTTACTTAGAATTCATTCATTGATTTGGGGAACATGTATGTGACATACTGGATATGTTGTAAGTTATGATATTTCCCTTATACCATTGATCCTATATCATTCCTATATCAAAAGGACATTGAAAAGAAGGAGCAGCCTTTGAGGAGAAATATGCTTGACTCTGATACTTACAAAGGAAGGAATTAGAGAAAAACAATTACTGCTAAATTTCATCACATCATTCACAAGTGAATGATGCCCAAATACACAGATAAAAGAACCACAAGTGCTGCAATGCAAGGTCCCTGAAGGCATGGGGAGTGTCACAATGACTGGGAACTGAGCTGTACTATAGTTTGTATATAAGGTCTGCCTCCTTTAACACTAGTGTTGAATTTTAATTCCCATTAAGGGGTGGGACTTTTAATAGGTGATTAGAGCTCTGCTTCCTTGAATGTACTAATCCATTCAATTAGCAAATTAATGGGTTTTCTTGAAAATGAAACTGCTACAAAAACCGGTTTGGTCAGGTCTCTTGAGCTCCCTATCTTTTGCCATATGTTGCCTCAGGTCAGTGTCAACTTTTAGTCCTTATCTTGGACCAGAACAGTAAGCCCAAATAATCCTGTTTTCTTTATTACATACTCAGTATGTGGTATTATGCTACCAGCAACGGATACTCTAAGACAGGGTACAAGAAGGGCATTTTCTCGCATTCCCTAACAATGGCAAGGGGTTTTCTTGTTGCTGTTGTTGTTTTCTCACCCCACTTTTCTTTTTCCAGATAATTGAGGGAATAAAGAAACAGCAGCCTCCAGGAAAAAGAAGCCAAGATCTCCTCCCTCCCTCAGCTCCCTTTCTGGCCACACTTTAAAGCTGCGGTTCTCACATTTAGCTCATCAAAATCACTGGCAGGATTGAGCTTGTCAAAACTGGCTGTGCCACATCTCTGGAACTTCTGATCCTGTTATGTTGGGGTGGGGACCAAGAATTTGCACTTCTAACACGTACCTAGATGCTGCCTCCAAAGAGTCTTTTAAAAGGGGCGTTTGATGAGAGTCATTCAGAGGCCTCAAATCCTGGGCACTTGAAACCAGAAAACCTCCTTGAACTTGAATCCCAGAAGGGCTGCCTTGCAGTATCAAATGCCTAGAATGGTGATCATACTAGGAGATAGTGAATTAAGGCTGAACATGGCTGAATTTCAGCTTCCATTGGGTTGCTTTTTGAAGATAATAAACATTTTCTGAGCTTTTGCAGTGTGTCAGCCCATGTTTCAGGTTCTCTATTTAACCAAATCTCAATTCTCATTGTACCAGTTTTATAGAGAGTAAATTAGTTAATTAATTGAGAGGTTACTGAACCACATCTACTACTGCATCTACTATGGCTACATCAACTAACAATAAACTATTATACCAAATGCTATTACTATTTAGGTGATTAAGTCCTTACAGGAGATGAGTAATCTAATAAATTATTTCCAGGTATGTTCTGTGGGGCTGGGTTCAAGGAAAGTGAGATTTTCCTAACCAGATCAGGATCGTTAATGTGGCCCTAGATGGCTTGTGGTTTGAATTTTAATAGACTGAGAACTGGAGAAAAGCTAAATTTCTGAAACCCTGCAGAAAAGAGCCTATTAATGCTCAGGTGATTAGGGTCCTTATAGGAGATGAATAGTTTAATAAATTATTTCTAGATATTATCTATAGGGCTAGGTTCAAATAAACTGAGATTTTTCTCAACAGACCTGTATTATTAATGTGGCTCTGGATGCTTTATGTTTTGCATTTAACAAGACCAAGAACCAGAGAAGAGCTAATCTACTGAGACCCTGCAGAGAAGTCACTCAAGTATTGAAGGCTTTCTCTGGTTTCTGTTGCTCTCTTTGGAGTACTTAGAGGAGGGCCTGTCCCTTTAAAACGATGGTTGCAAAAGAAGATGCAATATTACTTACCCCCTAAATTCCATTATCAGTGACTTTTAACTAAATGAACCATACTGTAGTTCTGTGTGGCCTGCGCTATTGTAAACATGTGCATAAATCACAACTTTTTCCATGATGCAAAGGAGGAAAACCAAAGGTTAACCACTTAAATTGTAATCTTCATCTTCCTAGTTATTTGTTGGCATGAAGCACCCATTCCTTAACAGATTAAAAGGTTACATTTGTTTCCCAACCAGCTAGTTTCTACATGTTCTTTCAGAGCTGTTGGGTTTCTGTTTGATTTGGTTTGGTTATTGCTTTGATTTGTGTCAGCAATAGCCATGCTTAGCTGGAAGAAAAGGGTGTAAAAAAACTGCAAACCTTTCTAATCTGGAAAAGAAACTTCCATAAAGAATATGAGAAGTGGGGGAGGGGGAAGCAGAACTCAGTGTTTGCCCAAAAGAAGGCAACACAGCAGGTTGAAAGTGTTCCTTTGCATGTGGATGTGGACAGTATTTCCTAACTCTGATAAAGACACAGTTGTTTTGCATTTTTAAACCATAACAACCTCCCCTGACTTTAGGATTCTGTTAAACATTTGAGAAGCTGATGTTCTCCAGGTCCTGGTGTTTTCCTTCCCTCCTCCAACCAACATCTGTTCCTCAGGCTGGGGCTGTAGTAGTCATCAGCACAACAACTGCATTGTCCACACCTGGTAGCAGTGCACCAGGTAGCACCTGGGGACCCCTGTCTCTCACCTTCCTTTAGCCCCACTGCTGTGTATCAAGAAGTAACAGTCCTTGCAGTTTTTACTCATTGTGATGCTTTTCTCTCTTTCTCAGAAGAAAACCTCTAGCTAAAATTGGCTGAACAAGTTTGTAAATAAAAACAATGTTCAAATATTAGCCACTTTGTATGGTTCAAACTAGTAACATTTAACTTTAGCTAGGGACAGAAAAAGGCTTTTGAAAGAATTTAACTTTAGTTAGGGACAGAAAAAGGCTTTTGAAAGAAGAGAGTTGGAAATATAGAGAAGATATTTAAATAAAAGAATTTTGCATGATTTGGGACTGGGAATAAATGCTCCCAATCACAATTACATGAACCCAAAGCAATTTGATCTTAAAGTCAAAAGAGCTCTGATCCAACCATTTCAGAGTTGAAATTGCCCTTGTCCAAATAGTAACACCTGCAGTACTGCAGGTTTTAATCTGAGCACTGTAAAAGGCAGGAAGATCATGTATTTGAGCGCAGTTTGGACATCACAGGGAGAACCTGTCTCAAAATAAAAAAATAAAATTAAAAGGGCAGAGGATATAGCTCTGTGCAAAGGTCCTGTATTCAATTCTCATTACTAGGGGCCAGGGGAGAAAAGAAAAAATGCAATCCCAAAGGTAAAATTTCTCTGACCTTTTTCTCTGTGAATAGCATAAACAGCAAGAAGTAACTTCTAGGAAAATTCTTGAGTTGCCACATGCTGTTTTGGTCTCTGGCCTCTAGGAAGAAAGGGAAATGAAAGAACTGATATTCTGTACCAACAGATACTGGAAATTCATTAATAATCTTTTTACAGCTGCTGCAAAGAAAGAACCACATTTTCCAGTTAGCTCTTACACACAATCACTTGATGACTGTTGTGGGGGTTACCATGGAAAAGGTAATAAACATGTACAACATTAATAGAAAAAAAAAAGACTTAATGTCAGAACTTTGACCCAGGATGAAAAATGGTGAGGCCAATCCCTGTGTTTGCTTCTGCCTGCCTGTGTGTCTAGTTTAGGCCTGCCTGGGAGATGCTTAACTCTTCTAAGATTTCATTTGAAAATCTAAGAAATTAGGGCTGGCCAAATAGCTCAGCGGATTAAAGTGCCAGCAAGCAGGTGCAGGGGACAGTGCCAACCCTGTTCCCAGGGTGCGCTGAGACAGCAATTGAGACTGGGTGTAGTGGTGTTTGCCTATAATCCAAGCTCTTGGGAGGCTGTAGACAGGCTGATCACTATGAGTCTGTTCTTGTAGTGAGACCCTGAGCACCCTGTAGACCCTTCTCTAAAATTAAAAAAAAAAAAAGAATGAAAACCTAAGAAATTACAAAGCTAGTCATGAGATTCTAGCTTTAACTTTAAGAAAGAACTCCCATGATCTTAAAGACAAAAAAGGCAAAAAACTTAGCTGTGACTCAGCCATTTCATAGTTGAAGTTGCCCTTGCCCCACAAGTAACTGCAGCAGGCAAGGTGGTGCAGGCTTTTAACTTCAGCATTCTGAAAGGCAAGAGGATCATGAATTTGAGCCCAGCTTAGACATCTCAGGGAGACCCTTTCTCAAACTAAAAAAAATAAAATTACATTGCTGCACTATCATCAGATAAATTTACACATCAAAATATTTTAGATCTACGTGTACACATGCCTCTTGCAAAGAGCCAGTTCAATCTCACGGAAGCTGTTACCCTTAGAAGGCTGACTTGACAGTTCTGGTAGAGTGCAGGAGTGCAAATTCTCAAGTCTGATTATCACCCTAAAGCTTCTGGATAAAGTGACAGAGCCAGAAACTGACCCACATGAGAGTTGGTGCTGCTTCAAAGCGTTAGAGTCACACAATTATTTTGTCCCTAAAATCAGAACAAGCCTAGCAAACTTATTTGTTTCCCCTGCACCCCTAGGCTTCATTATAGTGAAGATTTCAAGTGGTTTGACTTCCTTTTCTGCAAATTGTTATTCTCTTATCAGATGTTTCTGAGCTTTGGTTTCCTTATCTGATAGAAACAATACTTCAGGCTGGGTATGGTGATGCACACCTGTAGTCCCAGCACTTGGGAGGCTGAGGCAGGAGGATCCATGTGAGTTTGAGACTAGCCTGGGCTGCAAAAGTGAGTTCAAGGCCAGCCTGAACTGCATAGTGAGACTCTGTCTCAAAAAGACAAAAAATATTAATACTTCATTGGATTGTGGTAAAACTTATGTGAATATAAAGTGGTCATAAATGAGTGAATATAAAATTATTTAGAACACTTCCTGGGCCAGAGTTACCACTAGATTATACATGGTGTACTTTAGTTATTAGTATTATAAATGTAATTGTTCATCAGTATCTGTGGGAGATTGATTCCAGGACCCCCTATAGGCACAGAAACTCAAAACATGAAGATTTGAGCATCTTCTATATAAATGGTATAATCTTTTCATACAATCTACCCATATCCTCTCCTCTACTTTAAATAATTTGTACATGCCCTATAATACATAATAGAGTATTAGCCAGAGAATTGAGCTCCAAAGCCTGGTGTGTCTGCTCACTGTACCTGGTGAAGTGTAACAGAGGCCAGGTGAGTATGAGCAGTGCCCCCCCCCCCCACCGAGGCACAGGTAGTCTTTTGCCATCAAGTTGTCAGTCTTTCTGAGCTTGAGATGCATGCACTGCATTCATTTATAGCAGAGAGGCCAAACACTTACAACAGAGAGGCAAGACCAGGGCCAGTGAGATGGACCAGTGGACTAAGTGCCTGCTTAAGGAAGTTCAGGGACCAGGGTTCGATCCCTGGCACCACATGCTGTGCCAGACCTGCCCCTGGGTGTGCTGAGCCAGCCACTAAGACTGGGCAAGGTGGTGTATGCCTGTAATTCCAGCTCTGGGGAGGCTGAAAACAGGAGGATCACTAAGAATCCAATCTGTGTATTGAGACCCTGCAACAAATACATTCTTTAAAAAAGCAGAGACAATACCAATGTATTAAGAGTTACTCCAAGGATTCCAGGGAGTCCTCCAAGACATGACAAAAACTAGTCACCTGAGTCTAGGATACAAACAGCATCCCTCAATAGTCTATGATTCACTAAGCTCTGAGGTTAACATGGAAAGGGTAAAATACATGGTTATAACCAAAGGGTGGAGATCTTTAGGTTTCCATAGGAGCTTTGATGATTTTTCTCCAAATGCCATGATACAGGTATTTAGCTGCTCCTGTCAAAACACCCAGTAAGTGTGGGTAGAGCACTTAGGGGTGTCATACCCTTGGTTCCACTTCTAGCACAAGATAGGGATGGGGATGGAGATGGAGATGGACCTGGGCATGGGCCTTGCCATGGGCATGGACACAGACATGGATATAGACATAAACATAGATATAGATATAGATCAGATATAGATAGAAAAGTGGAATGTGATAATACCAGCTACTTAGAAGTCTGAAGCAAGAAGTTTGCAAGTTCAAAACTGGCCTGGGAAACTTAGTGAAACTCTATCTCAAAAAAATTAAAAGAATTGGGTATGTTGCCCAATGGTAAAGCACCTTTATTTCCAATTCCTAGTGCAACAACAACAACAACAACAACAACAAAAAGTGTGTCTTTGTAAGTATTTTGGCAAATTCTCTCCCCAGAGAAATGATGATTAAAATAAGGAGATGATGTCAATGACTGAAGACTCTGGAAATCAACCAAATGGCACAAAACAAGTTGAGAAACATTAATTTGAGAAAACTTTACTGAACTACAGTAAGAAAAATGGGAGTTTATGGTATTTGAGACAGTGGCTTCTTCTGGGTAGGTGTGGTAGCCTATGAAGAACAGTAGATCCCTCCTTAAACTCCAGTTTCATGAAGTGGTAATTACACTTTAGGTAATGTGCACCTGCAGAACAGTGGCTCGCCTACTCTACTCCCACCCCTCAACTCCAGATCCATCATGCAAAAGATTGTCTCTGGGAAAGAAAGGCAGGCTATTCAAAATAGCAGCTCCTATATGATTTTATAGCTCCAACTCTCCCTATGGTGAGGGGGCCTGGCAAAAAAAAAAGCCACTATTAGACCTGCCTGGAGGAGACAGCTTTCTTTGGGACAGAGTATGGGCAAATCTATGCCTGTAATATTGTTGAAAATAGTAGAGATGATGCTGATTAACAATTAGAGAAGGCTAACAGCTCTAAAATATTAGTAAAGGCAAATAAGATGACAAACTAGTCAAAGGTTTACTACATAAATTTAAGACAGTCTGAGAGGCACTTACCAAGATCATGTTTATCATCCCTGGTACTCTAAAAGGATCAAGAATGCAATGAGTATGCATAAAACTATGCCCTCCTGGGGGATCCAGAAATACTAGTTGAAATGAGTAACTTATAATGTCTGAAAACAAGAACATATTTTTAAAAGTGGAACATACTTGTAGGTTCTGTGAACTATGAAAGTAATTCCCAAGCTACACATAAACCTAACAACAAAGAGAAAAAAGCTTCCTGGCACAGTGGGGCATAAGCACATTCTCTGGCCCATCATAGCCTGAACAATAAGTTATTCTGGTCAGGGATGACTTCTAGGAAGCCAAGTTTCAAATGAAAATAAGGAAGAAAAACTGAGCAATCACATGATAAGCTATATATTCCAAGAAAAATTATACAGAATTAGCCTGGGCACATCACTAAACAAATAAGGAAGTCAACAAATGGAAACATAGTAACAACCAGAAGCCTAGGAAGGCCACAAGGTGAAACAGGGTAAGCAGAGCCCAGAGTTAGTACTCTGAAGGGTCCAATTTTTAAAAAATGGGTAAGTTCCTGCTGTAAATCACATTGGCAGCCTTTATAGCACTGATCCATGCACAAAGAAAACCAGGTAGCAGAACCAGCTGTTGAGAAAGCCCAGATGGTGGACTTAAAAGAAAATGATCTCAAACCAACTATATTATATGTACATTCACTAATGAAAGGATAATATGTTTAAAGAATTTTTTAAAGGATGACAATGAAGGCGCATGAATATAAAGACTATCAGTAAAGAGATAAACATTTTTAAAGAGTCAAAGGAAAAATATTACCCTAAAAAGTACAATAAGTAAATTGAAAAAGTTATGAAAGGACCTTAACAGTGGAGTTAAACTGAAAAGAGAACGGTTCTAGAAGACTGAAGATGGATCAAAAAAGATTATGCAATCTGAAGAGCACAAAGAAAGAATGAGGAAAATGTTTTAAGCCTCAGAGACATGTGAGATAACATTAAACGCAAACATGAAAAATGGGAGTGCTAAAAAGAAAAGAAAAACAAAGGGTAGACAAAAATACATGAATACTGTTTGAATGCTTTTCAAATTTGATAATTTGATGAAAAATACCTAATTTCCAATGTTGAAACTCATCCCAAAAACTCAATAAATTCTGAATTAAAAAAGAACAGAAAGATCCACACAGAGATGCACCATAGTCAAAGAATCAAAAGATAAGAAGGAAATCTTGAAGGCAGAAAGAAAAAATTGATTCACGTGGTACAAGGAAATCATAACAGTATTATGAACTGCCAAGTTAGGGAAAAATATTGTAGTTAGACAGGGCTGGGACTTCAGAGAGGTCAATGCAGAAGCCAACTGTGGCTGGAGGCACATTCACTGAAGGCCAGGCTTCAAGAAAAAGAAATACTCACCCATATACTTCCCCTGGAGATGAACTATAGTGATTGATATTGCAAGTAGGCACCAATCACCTCAGGATGGAAGACCAAACCTCCTTAACCCACCCCTTCCAGGAATGTCTTTGTCCATCTCATGTGTTCTTGCTGTGTGACTTGTTTCCCCAATTGATCCCCTTTTAATAAATATTATCAAAGCAACTATACTTGTAATCTTATTGGTTGATCATAGTTTTGTTTCACTTCACACACATCCTATGACTTGCCTTTGGATCAATATTCCCTAAGTGAGCAAATTTATAATCTTATTGATTGGTTATAGTTCTGTCCCACCTTAAACTTGCATCACCTCATGGTTTTGCTCAATAAAACATCCTTAAGAAGTGGGGTTGGCAGGCAACCCACCTTCCATGCCCCCTCTGTCCTTCTCATTTTTCTTTCCCAATAAATTCTTGTTTTTAATAAGAATAAATTCCTCCTTTGTTTGTAGAATTTATTCATTGATTTTAGAGAACCTGAATTTGTCATTTTGGACATCTAGCAGGTATGGAGTTTCATTCCCCTATATCAACAGGACTAAAATGGAATCCAAGAAATGGGAATAACATACTCTAAGTATAGAGGGAAAAAATGAAATGACAAAGAATCCTATATACAACAAAATGCCTTAATAAATAAAAGTAAGGGGCCAGCGAGATAGCTCAGTGGTCTAAAGTGCCTGCTTAGGCAAGTGTAGGCAAAGTGTGCAGGGATCGCAGTTCAATCCCTGACACCACATGCTGTGCCAGCTCTGCCCCTGGTGTGGGCTGAGCCGGCTACAAAAATAAATAAATAAATAAATAAATAAATAAATAAATAAATAAATAAATGTATAGCTGAGTATGGTGGTACACACATGGACTCCCAGCATTTTGCAAGGTCAATGCACAAAAGGATCACAAGTTTGGTTCCAACCTGTGCAGCTTAGTAAATTAGCGGATTTTGTCTCTAAATTAAAAAAAAACATAACATTTTTTTAAGGCTGAGGATGTAGCTCCTTGTGAAAGCCCTGAATTTAATCCCTAATCTTTTCCTCTCTCCATAAAAGAGAGAAGGGAGGAAAAAGGGTGACCTGGCAAATGGAGACTGAGAGAACTGGTTGCTTATTGATAAATCTGTCCTATAAGAAATACTACAGGAAAATCTTCAGGCCAAAAGGGAATGACAAAAGACAGTAATATGACTGATTCATTTAACAAATAAACAAAGAGACTGAAAAGAAAAGTATGTTATAATTATTTTAAAAGTATAATTATGCAGTTTTGCCTTTATTCTCTTGAAATATTTGAAAAATAGTTCCATAAAAAAATTAAATAATATTACTGGGACTACAAAATGCAGAGAGGTGATGTATATGACAATTATATGACAAAGTATGGGGGGTTATAAGCTTGCGTAGGAGCAAGGAAATAATACTAGAAAGTTAACTCAAAGTCATATGAATAAATGAAGAGTAACAGAAATGACAAATAAGTAGGCTAATTTAAAATTATATTTATTGCTTTTCTTCTCAGACCTTTGTTAAATTCAGAAGTAGTGGGATTGTAACACACATTGACATGATTTTTATTGTAATTTTTATTGCATTTAATAAGAAATCAAAATATGACAGTTTCAAAACATGTTAGTAGCACATTTAAAGTATTTGATACCATGCATATTGTTGTCCTTTTAGTAGTTATACAGAGCACAGGGTGTAGACATCATAGTTTTTTTAATCATTATTGGTACAAAAAAAATTTTCTTCTTATTGAACTAAGAGAAAGTAGTTGTATATATAATCCAATGTTCCATAATCGCAGTGGGTTATTGCCAAAACTGGCAATGATGGAAGCTGTTGATTTAAGCCCATTACAGCTCAGCATACTAATCTAGCTTTATGTTTTATGCCTTGTGGTTAAGCTTTTCTGCTAGTTAAGGGCAATTTAAAGCAAGACCTACATAACAAAACCTGGAACTTTTGTATCTCCCAATGTCAGTCAAATCCCCTCAAATAAATTAACATGTTATATACAACAATAGGAATAATAGAGATTAGCTAGCTGTATAATTAGATACAGCAGTTTACAGACCAAGCTCACTTCTGACCTTAATTGCAAGTTTGCACATTTCCCAAAACCACTCTCAGATTTGAATTTCCCTACAGGAACTCATAGAATTCTGCGAAGCTATTGTAGTTATAGTTCACTACAAGGAAAGTATTCAGGTTTTTCCTGTGTAATTCTGAGTCTTAAAACCAGAGCCTCCTACATGCTTCACAAACACTACCACTGGGCTATACTATCAGTCCAAGATACAGATTCAAATTGGCCAAGAAAAAGAGGGTACCATACAAGAAAAGTTCTACCACACAAAGTATCATCAAGCAAGGAAACTCAACTGGAATTGGTGCCCAGTGTCCTTATCGAGACTATCATACAGACATCAATGATTGTCCTTCTAGCTAATCTGTTTACAGGACCTCAGGAGGTCAAAGTTACCTAAAGCCTCAATGCTAAGACACATTGTTAGACGTTTTAGCATAGCCAACCTTCATCCTTACCGAAAAGATTCAAGTGTAGCATCGCAATTGTTTAGTCACTACCTCCTAAAAATCAAGAGCAAAGTCCAGACTTCTCCTTAGGCAATGTTAAATTCTTTGTTGTGAGATAACACAAAGCAAAGGAGAGGAAAATTTTGCTATAAAACCCAAAAAAGTTGTATGCTTACTGTAACTATTACTAGAAATCTAAAGTGCAGTCTAATAAATTAAGATATATGTTCCAACGAGCACAGTAATCACTAAGTTTTTTCAAGTAATGGGGATTGAATCCAGAAAGTGTTGAGTAACATTCATAGTCCCTTTATTAAATTTTAGGTTTGAGACAATGTCTTGTTATATAGTCTAGGCTGATCTCAAACTCATTATTACAGTCTGTCATTTAACTCATGACTTTCTATGTCAGCCTCCCAAGTATCTGGAATATCAAATATGCACTATCGTGGCCACTTTAAAGTTTCTGAAAAGCTCAATGTATCTTAACGCAGTGACCACAGAGTGAAATTCTCCACAGTATGTCATAGCCACTCAATAGTGCTATGTTTTTCTGAGGAGATACAATATTGAGCTGCTTATAAGCTGTGGTTGGTGATGGGAAAAGAAATAAATCTTCAAAGTAGTAAAACATTGTTTTTTCTGCTTTTTAGCACTACCCTGAAGACAGCCTCATTAAAGTCAGCTTTACTTAAAAAAAAGCTCAATGTAGCATTAAAAAATCAATAAAGAAGTTAGATGGTACACTAAAAAAGTTTCACTTCCTACAGAAAAGTAACTGAGGAAGAACAGAGCACTGAAAAGCATATAAAATATCCTTCAAGAGTGAAGGATATTTCAGTCATGCTTAACAAAAAGATAAGCACTGCTTCTTCCAATACCTGGCCTATCCTTTTGAGTACACATGAGTACTCTTGAATATAGCATTGCACATTTTATAGTCATTCAGGATGGTTTTTTTTGTTTCCTTTTAGTTTTCTTATCTCTGGTTACCTCAACAGTATTTACAGCGAAATTTATAGAGTCCCAGGTGTCCTCCAGATCTCCTGCATGACCAGCCAATTTCTTGGCCTTAATATTTCATAGTTAAGGAGAAATTATGTGCTCAGTTCTTAGCCTGTGGATCTCAGCATATTTAAAACCTGTAGAAGCTGCCCATGAGTTATTAATTGAAACCCAAGGAAAGAAAATAATGCATTAACAATTTTTCTTCTATGTGGCTGGCTACCATGGTAACCGTCAATTTCTTCCAGACCTGGGCAATTTTAAATGCAAAATGAATTGAAAAATCCATTTGTATTTACAGCATTCAAAGCTTCATGGAAGGTCACAGGTTGGCAGGTGTTATAGATTAACAATACAACTAGTACTTATGTCTCATTCCATGAAATATTCTCTCATTGGTTTCCCCTTATTTGGTATACAGCAAAAAGCTGTTAATTCTCATAGCAGAAGCAAAGCAAAACAAAGCAAAACTTCTTCATGTAGATGTGGAGGCTATTTCTCCATAAAAGTTTTTGCTTGGATCTGGGAGCTCTGCCTCATGTTAGAACCTACTCTGTAAGCCCTGATACAGGGCCCTATGTCATCAACAAGTTAATGATCCCCCTGGGAACTGTGGGCTCCAGTCAGGCTAGTATTCTAGTATACCTTGAAGGGAAATATTTCAGACCTAGTGTAATGAGTCATGAGATACATAAGTATCTTCAGATAACCATAGGCAAAATCACACACTTGGTTTTGTGCCACACACTTGATTGTTATAAATAATGATTTTACCTAACTCTTAGGACAATATACAGATTCTGAAGTTAGACTGCCAAAATAGGCCAGAGCTCTTTCACTATTGTTTATGAACTACTTGTCTTTTTTAGCTTTAGTTTCTTCTTTGCACCTACTTCATAGGGTTGTGAGGACTAAGCAAGATTAGACTCACAGCACCAGGCACATGGACTAAGACATAGCACCATGCACATTGATGAGTCCCAGCCACTTCCAGAAAGACCTCTTACAAGCCTTACTGGGACCAGCCAGCTGTGGTGGCGCTTGCTTGTAATCCCAGCACCTGGGAGGCTGAGGCAGGAGGATCAGTGGGAATTTGAGACCAGCCTGGGCTACAAAAGTGAGATCAAGACTAGCCTGAACTGCATAGCAAGACCCTGTCTCAAAAAGACTAATAAATAAATAAATAAATAAATAAATAAATAAATAAGCCTTACTGGGACTTCAGTAGTGGAAGGGAAACAGAAACCTGAGATTCAAAGGAATAAATGGAAAAAGAACAGGAGTTAGGGAGGACATTATGGAAGCAGCTTGCCTCACTGTGATAATCTGAAAGATGAAAATTACTTTGTATCTCCTAAAACCAACTGAATACATGTGTGTTAATCAGCTTTATGTTGCTGGAACAAAATACTTGACATACATAACTTAAAGGAGAAAAATTTTATTTTGGATAATAGTTTCAGAGGTTTCACTCAATGGTCAGATAGCCCCAAGGCAGAAATAGATGGCAGAAGACATGATAAGAGATGCTCGCCTCATGACAGGAAGCAGAGTACAGGGAAATAAACAGAGA
>PVKN010020941.1:0-15721 GCA_004027915.1 Capromys pilorides
GGGGTCATTCTGCGTACACACTTTGGTGTGCTTACTTTTTTCATTTAAGAGATTCTTTTTATTTTGAAGAGGATAAAAATAATAAAAGCAATACAATTTTAAAATAAGATAGGAAATTAATAAGCTATTATATTGCATATTGTTAACTTCAAAGTAGTGGCTCAAATGACCAGATACAGACATGTAAGACTGATTGTACTATATGAGCACTAACTGTTCCTTTCAATGAACTAATAGAGATTAACAGAATGATTATCTTAGCTATCTTGTGCATGTGTATATACATATTTTTTTCTTCCTGTTTTCCTGCCTTCCCCCATCCAGGTAAGAGAATATTTTTGAAAGGGATCAGAAGATGGATGATGAGGGAAAAGGATGAAAAAATAAAAAGGAATTAAAGTGTGTTATGGACACGTACCAGTCCCCAACAGGAATGTAAACATTATGCACTACAAATATGTGTGACTAATAGAAAAAAAATAACACAGTTTGGAGACTCTTCTATATTATGTTTACAGTGTGCATAGTTTCCTTTTGTGGCTGGACAATATCTCACTGTATGAAAATACCTCAATTTGTTTATCCATTCTCCTACTAACGGATATTTGCATTATTTCCGAAGTTGGGCTGGGAGAGCTCTGAGCATACCCTCAGCCCTTTTTATTATTTTTATCTTGAGACAAAGTCTTGCTAAGATGCCTAGGCTGGGCTCAAGCTCCTGAACATTCTGTTTCAGCCTCTGGAGAGCTGGAATTATAGGCATGTGCCACCGTCTGCAGCCATAGGCAGTGTTCTTACGTGGACCTTTGCTGTAGACACCTGATTTCATTTATCTGGAATTCCTGGATTATAGAGTAAGTGAGTAAAAGAAAATGCAAGGAAAGAAGGGAGGAAGTAAAAGAGAAAGGTAGGAAGAGAGAGAAAGAAAGGGGGAAGGAGTGAAGGAAGAAGGAAAGAAAGAAATAGATAGATAGATAGATAGATAGATAGATAGATAGATAGATAGATTAAACCAAATATGCTGATAGCAACTTGCAATCTCATCACCTGGTAATCTGAGGCCAGAAGATCACAAGTTAGAGGTCAGCTTAGCTTATGTAAGATCTTGTCTTTAAAAAAGAAACAAATAGCAAATAAAAACAAAATAAAGCAACACAAAGCCCAAAAGAAAAGGCCAGTTTTCCAAATGGTTGCCACATTTCTTTTTTTACTAGCAATATGTAAAAGATCCAGTTGCTCCACAGCTTCTGAAACATTTGGCATGGTTAGAATTTTAAAATTTTCCCCGTGCCAGCGGGTGTGTACTGGAAGTGGTGCCCACTGTGGTTTTAATGTGCATTTCTCTGAGGGCCGACACTCCGGAGCATCTCTAACGCTGCTGGTTGCGCATGCTTTCTCTTATATTGTGTTTATGAGCGCTTTGGTAGTGTGGAACAATTTTCCAGTGTGGACTCAGATACCCAGAGGTTTGAATCTTGACTATCTGTGTGTTTTATGTAAGGAACTCAATGTCCTTGAGCTTCAGTGACTTTGCCAATAAGTGATAATAATTTCCAGCACACAGCATGAATTTGAGAATTTGAAGGCACATGAGCCTAGTGACAGAGGCCCTGGGTTCCATCCCCAGCATTAAGAGAAATACACACACACACACACACACACACACACACACACACACACACACACCCTGAGCACAGTTCTGATTTTGGCATATGATTGGCAATTAAAATAAAATCTAAAAGTAATGATCAATTATTACAAATGTGTAAAGGGAATGGCTGAGTTCGCCGCTCTGCTAAACTTCCTTTTTTCTAAGTTGAATAATCTCTAATTCTTCAACTTTTTCCTAAAACCTCATTCCCAGACATTGGTGGTGCTGATTATATTTGAATTTCCTTTTTTTTTTTTTTTTTTTGACAGGGTCTTACTATGCAGTTCCGGCTGGCCTTGTGCTCTCTTTTGCAGCCCCCAGGCTGGTCTTGAGCTCTCAGAGATCCTCCTGGCTCAACCTCCTGAGTGCTGGGATTACAAGCATGTGCCACTATGCGCAGCTCCAGGGCCACACAGTGGGCACCTGCAGTCTGGCTGAGACAGTATGCTGGGGGATCTGGTGCCAAGACTGCAGGGCATGTGGCGCAAGGGATTGAACTCCAGCCTTGTGCCTGCCAGGTAGCTGCTTAGGCCTCTGAGCTATCTCTCTGACCCCTGAAATATTTAAAAATTCAGTAAGGCAAGGCCACTGACTAACCAGAGGGATACAGGCCCCTGGACTGGGCCAGAGCCTGGGAGGCCAGACATTATAAGTGTTTAGTAACTAGTATGTGTGTGTGTGTGTGTGTGTGTGTGTGTGTGTGTGTGTGTTGGGGGGCAGACGATGGCATCCTGACAGAGAGGCAGGGTGGGGAGTGATATTGCTTAAGGATTAAGGAAGTGACTATTTACCAATGGAAATATAAATATTTCAATATTTTTACAACCATAGTATCATGATTGGAAACTACTGATTCCCAGGTCTTGTTCTTTCTATCATTACATCATGATTTTGGAAGGAAACTGTTGTTTCTTAGTATTGTTTTCCATATCACCTAATGGGAGGAGAATACTTGGTTTGTAGTGGGCACATGGGTTCTCCGAATTATGTCTCTGGCTGGGCATGGCTATAGTCCCAGCCATCTGGGAGCTAAGGAAAGAGAATCAAAAGTTCAAGACCTGCCTGAGTTGCTTAGTGAAACAATGACTCAAAATCAATCATTCAAGTCAGTGTGGTGGATCAAGCCTATAATCTCAGCACTTGGGAGGCTGAAGCAGCAGGCATGCTGGGAGTTCAAGGTCAGCCTGGGCAAGGAGGTCCAGGCCAGGCTGAACTATACAGTAAGACCCTGTTTCAAAAAAAAATTAAAAAATTTAAAAATTAATCATTACCTTAGCCCTATCTCCCAGCATCCCTTGCAGATGGTCACGTGACTAAGCTTTGGCCAATGGGATGTGAGCAGAAGTGACATGTACACATTAGTTTGCACCCTTTCTCCTCCCACTGGCTAGATTAAAGATGTGAGCCAATGTGAACCATGAAAACAAAGGAAGTACCCTGGGATGGTGGAAAAACTATACCAAGTAATGTGTGAAAGAAATAAACTTCTGTCTGGTACAAACATTCAGCATTGTTCTATAATACACAAATGAAATTTTATTCCAGCTAATAGACAGATCCTAAAAGATTAGTGTCCTGCTACCTTAGCCTCACACTAGCTTTCCCGCGGGATCACTCTCTAATTGTATATTATGACTTGAGTCAGTTTGTTCAAGACCATTATCCATTACTTTTGCTAAATAAGAATAGCTGTCAAATTAGGTTAGGCTTGGTTACTCTCATAACCTCACCAACAGATTTGAACACATCCTTCCAGTGTTGGTTACTTTTCTGTCATTGCTGGCACCAAATACCTGACACCCAAAATAAAGGAAACGAAAGTTTATTTAGCTCCCAGTTAGTGGAGGTTTCAGTTCATACTGGGCTGGCTCTAAGGCAGAGCGGCACATGGAAGAGGTCAGCAGTTCAGGACAGCAGAAAACAGCAAAGAGGAAGGGGTGGAGCAGGGGCTGTGGCAGTTAGCAAGCCTCTCTCCCTTGCTTATATTGAATTCAGGCTACCCGCTCCAGGGTGGGTGTAGCCCTCATACGCATAATCCCAGCATGGGATCATGAATTAATCACAGACTCCAGAAGCCTGCCCCAGTGACTGCATGAGGCTTTGGGAGGACAACTACACACAGATCATGACATTGCCACGTATGTAGATGTTTATTAAATAAGTACTTACTAGCAGCAACGGGGAATAAGATATACTAGCTTTTGGGCCAGAGATATAGTTCAGTAGCATAAGCATTTACCTGGTAAGTGCAAGGTCCTGAGTTTAATCCCTGGTGGCCCCCACCAAAAAAAGAAAGAAAGAACAAAAGAAAGAAAGAAAGAAATGCTAGCTTTTATCACATCTCACTTGAATGTGCTTTTACTAGATTCAGATATAACATTTGAGAGTTAACATTCAAACTATATTTGATAAGAGGCAACCCAAATTTTCAGACCCAAGAAAGAATGCAGGGTAAATTAGGACTGGAGACCCAGTTACCATGTCTGGGGCTAGAGGATTTGTTATATTCCTACACTTGTCCATGCAAAGGAAGGGCATGCTTTTAAATTAATTTTGATAAGCCACAGGTCTTGAATACTTCTGAATTTACTAATGAGAACCCATTTATAATACTCTTTCAACTAATTAGTTGGCTGGCTGCTAATGACAATCCACTCTCAACATTTGTTATGTTAATTAGTAAAAAAAAAATCACTTGCATTGATGGAGATTGGGATCTCCCAAGCATTTCTAATAGCTACTACCTTGGAGTATGGGCTTTCCAGTTACTACTAGCTGACCACCCTGAGGCAAGAATGACTTACTGAGCAAATAGCTACCCTAGCGCACTCTCCTGAGCTAACATCTGCTATCTGGCTGTCTATTTCTGTGAAGTATCTTACCCTAAGTCTTAGGCATCATAACACCACACCCAATAGACAAGAAACCAAGGCACAAATACCGCCACTAAAGGAGAATCAATGGTTTTTGTCACTTTCCTGTTTAATTGATGCATGAAGCCTCTCCTTGATTTTCCTAGCCAGATTTTCCACAGTTCACTTAAAAAAATTTTTTTTTTATTAAAAAAATATTTTTTTAAAAATTTATTGCACAGGGTCTCAGTCTGCAGCTCCAACTCATAATGATCCTCCTATCTCAGCTTCCCCTGTAATAGGCCTACAGGTGTGTATCACCATGCCCAGTTTCAGTGGCCAGTACAGCACACCCTGGGTTCCAAGGCCAGCATGGCATGTGGTATCAGGGATCAAACCCTGGTCCTTGTGCTTTCCAGGCAGGTGCTTAGACCACCAAGCTATCTCCCTGGCCTTATAATTTACTTTTAAATGCATTAGTATACACAATAGCATATACTCTTGTAGAAGTTGACTTCCATCCATCCAGGGCAGGATGGTGTGAATAGTTAATGCCTGAAGGGTCCTCATCAGGAACCATGCTCTTCATCATGATCAACATTGGAAGAATCTCATCTGAAATCCAAACTGGGCAGGTAGGTGGCTCCTCCCACAAGGTCAGTATCATAATTTAAATTTGAATCAGATGATACACTAGTTAGCCTTGGGAATGTTAGATATGCTTTTCCATTGGTGAACTTTGTACTGCCTAAGAAACATGCTTAGCTAGAGGGGGCTAGTGTGGTGGTATACAGCTATAATACCAACGCGCTGGCGGCAGAGCCAGGAAGATCACCATGAGTCTAACTAAGGCCAGCCTAGGCTACACAGTGAGTTTAGGTCCAGCATAGACTCTATGGTAAGACTGTCTCAAAAACAAAAGCAAAAGCCATAATGCAATAAAACAGCCCCCCTTGAAAGAATCCACCAAACCTGGAAGGCTAACTGATCCTTCAGATGCATGCTGCAGACCCATGTTCGTCTGGTCTTATATCCCTCTGTTTACTCCCGTCCGATGTGACCAGGAGTTTAGTGGATCTTGATCTCAGAACCCTGGTGCATCTGCCTGGAATTCAGGTTTTACAGCAATGACTCTGGGACAGAGAGTAATCCAAAAGAGCTGAGCCTTAATGCCTTGCTGAGGCCGGCTGAGTGGTCCCCCTCAATCTTCATTTGTGTGTACCTGAGATGAAGTATTTGTGTGTGCATGGGGTGGGGAGTTTAGATCGGTGCTGGAAATTGAACCCAGGACCCCAAACTCACCCTATCCCAAGCTACACCTTCAGCCCCAAGATTAGCTTTTAGAATAATCTATTGCCTATCTGTGAAGTAAAAGCACCACATATGAACCCAAATAAAAACCTGACAACAGCCCAATGGCCAGATTAATTCAGAAACAAGGGCTAACCAAACTTTCCAAAATAGCAATAGATATCATTTGTGGAACAAGTTTTCTGTGCCAATTTTGATTTAAACCTTAACATGTATAATCTCATGTAACTTTTTACACTTACAGAGGGAGGCAGTTTATTTTACAGGTGAAACAAATTAGATCCTGAGAAAAGGCTTGAGTCTCTGGTGTGGCTGGTCTCTACAGAGCTGAGTTAGAAACCAGGTGAGCTGGCTCCCAGGTGTCAGGCCTCTGGGCCATCTTGATGCTGCCCTGTGACGGAGGTTAAATCCATTTCAGCCTCTTATTCTGTGTTGGGTGATTAAATGATCTTGGTGAGATTAAATTCTGAAGAAGGAGGAGGCGGGGGGACTGGATCTGACTTTAGTGGGCAGAAAAAAAAAAAGGAAGGGCACAGTAGGTGTCCCCCTGCAGGGAGAAAAATAAGGCGGATGGGGGGAGCAGGAGCCGGAACAGCACACCATGCTTGGCAGACTATGAAGAATTCCGTGACATCATTATCACAGAATAGCAGTCCTTTAGAATTAAGAATAGCCTTAATTTGCACTTTGTTGGGTTTTTCATTTGCATAATGTTAGAATGCAAAGAAAATTCATATACACAAGCCTGCTGCTAATTTAGCACAGAAGTTCTTGTTTAAATAACCAATGAGAAGGAATGAATTCTTTACTTATCCCCTCAGCTTAGGTGACTGGGGTGTTTTCCAATGATAGTTTCAGGTTGCACCCTCAATGGGAGTGTGTATGTCTCTGAGTAGATCCATTGGTATAATCCAAACCCTAATTGCTGCTTCAACCATCTATTTGACGTGGATGAGTTCATATAACTTGTTTAGGGTCCTGAGCAAATATATTCCTTAATTATACAGGGCCTCATTAAAAGTGGTTGCAGTTTTGCATCTGGTGGGAATGACAGCCTTAACAGGTGCTAACTTAGCTGATGACACCATGTAACGCTGCCAGAGTGATGGATGTAGAGATGGTAGGCAGGCAGAGGTATGGCAGTCGGGGTACACTATGGGAGACAGGTGACAGCCAGTGCAGGAACAAGAGAGGGGCTGAAGCGGCACTGGGGAGCCTGTCTCATGCTCCTGAGGAAGCAGCTTCTTAGCAAAGCACTTAGCAGGCTGTCATGCTGCATGGTGTGTGTCAGTCCCCCTTGGTACCATGACGACATGAATCAGATGAGCAGCTGTGCTGCAGATTCCGCTGTGTCCACAGCTCTGTTTCCTTCGTCCTTGGCTCTCCTAGCTTGCCCCGGTGGGTCCCGACTGAACGAATTGCTCCGGGCACCCTACCTTGCCGTCATCTCTTTCCCTGGAGCCTTTCCTCTGTGTCCTCAGGCACCCATAATAGCTTTCTCCTCATCTTGGACAGATCATTAAAACTTCCTTACTAGCCTGCCCTCACTACCACACACCTGCAGGAACCACAGCTCCAACCTTCTTGTTCTCCAGAAAGTTTGTCCTGTTGTCCTTCTCCAAAGCCATCCGGCATCTCCACTTCCCAAGGCAGGGAATTCAGGTTGGTCTTGAACTCACTTAGTAGCCCACGCTTGCCTCGGACTTGCTGCGGTGCTCCTGTCCCTGCCGCTGTGCTCCTGTCCCTGCCTCCCGAGGGTGCTGGGACTACCGACCCGCAACAACCACCATGCCGGGTGTTCACCCCTTTCCATAAAACAGAACTCTTTCTGAGTTTATATATTTTGTCTAGTTTTTTATTTATCTTCTCTTTCTTCAGATCCCTTACAGGTAGTGGCTGTATCCTTTATGGATGCCTGGATCCTATTATCAGGCAGTGGATAGCGAGTAAAAGGTACATCAAAGCATCTTGTAACAAAAAGACTCGTGGTTTCAGCTTGGTTGATTTAACTGCTACTGACAGGTCCCTCAGCTGTCTTTCTAGAATCATCTGAAGAGGCAAGTATGATGAGAAATTCAGTCTCGTGGGAGCATTAATTCAAAACTGGTTTTCATTATATAACAACTGCCCAAGACCATGAGGTACCTGGGAAAAATGATTTTTTTCCCCAACATACTCCTATTATGTGCAAAACAGGGAAATAAGTCCAAACATGTAAGTATAATTTAGAAAATGAGCTGAGCACTAAGATGGTATAACACAAGGCAGAACTGCATCAGCATATGGACATTTCAAGGCTTCTTAGCGGCCAGGGAACATTGTGAAAGAGATCAAGGAATGGTCTTTTATTTAATTGCTTACTTATGTATTTTGTTTCATTTATTTATTTATTTATTTATTTATTTGCTTGTTGTGTTTGTTTCTTTATTTATTCATTTTGTGGCTGGCTCAGCCTGCCCTGGTGGTGGCGCTGGCGCAGCATGTGGTGCTGGGGATCCAACTGCAGTCCCCGCAGTTGCCTGAGCCCTCCTAAGCAGGCGCTTTAGACCACTGAACCATCTCGCTGGCCCCTCCCTCATAAGTTTTAAACCACCTTGAAAATCAAATCTCTTGTTAAATGTATCTTCTAGAAAAGTCGAAAAAATAGGATTGGTTATGAGGTCTGTGGAACAGGAACATGGCTGCCCATTGGCCCATTCAAGGCTCAAGGAGAGGGTCAGGTATTGTAGAAGCGTCCTGGCCCGGCAAGGTGCCCAGGGGAGAGGTGGGGTGGTCGCCTCGGGTTAAAACAAGCTGAGGGGTGGAGAGAGGTGGGCTGCTGGCTTTTCTCCTTCTCTTCTGGTGTCACTGGGACTTGAAATTGCAGATATTTTCTTTGTAAACAGAATGAGTATCAGATATGGAAGGAAAAGTCAGCGAGCCTGGGTTTGTACTTACACCTTAAAACTTTAAGTTCAGGGCTGGCGAGATGGTTCAGTGGTCTAAAGCACCTGCTTAGGAAAGCTCAGGCAACTGCAGGGACTGTGGTTCGATCCCTGGCACCACATGCTGCGCCAGCGCCACCACCAGGGCAGGCTGGGCCAGCCACAAAATAAATAAAATAAAGAAACAAACACAATAAGCAAACAAACAAATAAATAAATAAATAAAAATTAAAAAAAAAAAAAAAAACTTTAAGCTCATAGGCCTGAGTGTCCTTTGGCGAATAACTAACCTTCCCTCCCTAGCCTCAGTTCTTAAAAATTGTAAATTGGGAGTACCAATAATGCCAGCTTTGGCTGACTTCAAAGGGTTGGTGTGAGACAGAAAAGGTGATACTATTATAATGACATGCAAATGTAAAACACTTCTATGCAAAAGTAAGTAATTGCTATTTACAGAACCTCCTTTTTGAATTTAATTTATTCAAGAATGAGAAAATAAGTTTCTTCCTCTATGTTCTGGGTGTTTCTGTGTTTTAAATTTCACCAATTATCATGAACTTTGTCTTAACTACAGTAGTTTTTGGCATCAGCAGGAAAAAAAAGTTCTTTCTCTGGAACAGGAAGGCATTTCTGTTTTACCCTGGCTGGTGAGGTAAATCACAGTTATTTGGTAGAGCTATAAGAAAGAGGAAATGGAGTTCATTCATCCTGAGTGCAGTGGGCTCCTTTTGCTGCTTTACTGACTCTGGCTAGGAGTTGGAGAGGCCAGCTACGGGGGAAAGAAGCGGAGAATATATGGTGATCTACAATTCATCTACATTGGTCTCTTAGCCAACCAACTCTTTCCACCAGAGGAAAGGGAAGAGGTGTCACACTTGGTGTCACTGATGTACAAACTATGGTTGGGGATTAGAAAAGACGCCCTCAAACGTGGTGAGCTGGTAGGTGGAGTCCTCTGAACCTGAAAGACTGAAAAGCCTCACAACAGCCCGAGTACCAAAGTCTCTGATTCTCTCTGGCCTACCCTCCTTGCACATTTTTTCCAGAAGAACACGGAGGGCCTTTCTCTGAAATTCCTTACATGATGGGCAAG
Organism: Capromys pilorides; assembly: GCA_004027915.1. NCBI lineage: Eukaryota > Metazoa > Chordata > Mammalia > Rodentia > Capromyidae > Capromys > Capromys pilorides. The sequence continues at coordinate 9,832 of PVKN010020941.1, forward strand.
TTCCTCCAGGAGGGCAGTTGTGTTGAATCCCCTCCATGCCTGGCACGCAGCCTCACCAAACAGACAACTTCTCAGGACAGGCTTCGAAACAAAACAATCATTTTTTCTGGGAAAAGCTACTAAGCAACCATGTATCCTTGAGATAATTTGTTTGCTATTTATTTCCTCCCCCTGCCTTCCCCTAGCCTGTGGCAATCTCCCAGAAACCCCAAGTTTCTGTACGTCAGGATGCTATATAAACCTCAACCAATGGGGCTTTCTTTGAGTCTCAGATTTTCTGTGGTTTCTGGTAAAAAAGGCATGTGATAAATTTGCATGCTCTTGTCTTGTCTGTCTATTGTCAGTTTATTTCAGACTCAAACAGTGAACCTTCAGAAGGTAGCCTATAAATATCACTAAGCATCCGCCATGTGCCAGGAACGTACTGGGTACTCGGTACTGGGGACATAAATATGATGAAGACCGACTGGTTTTGTCCTCCTACTGAGACAGGAAGTGGGCGCTACACTTTTATTTCTTCTATTCTGCAGATGGCCGAACACCTTAGCCTGTGGCTGTAGCATTGCCCCATAGTTGTCCCAGGAGACATTTGCTTTGGCCACAGCAAGCTTTGGTCACTGGTCTACTCTAGATAACTCCACCCCTCTGATCCTTAAGGAGCAACCCCCACCCTGCCCAGAAGTATGAAATTGTGCACACACAAGCCTGCCTATCTCTTCTATATAAACAACTTCCCAGTATCCTTAGGAGGTTAGTCCATACTGTTTGTCCTTAGGTTGCAGCATAATCCTAAGATAGCCTCTTTAGGGTAGCATTCTGTCATGAGTGATTTCCATTTTTCTATCGAGAGTCGAAGAGGGTGAGCTGTTACACCAAGAGCGGGTAATGCTAAAGACTGCAGGCATCCAGAGCAGTCAGGAGCCAGAGCTGGTTACACGGAAGGAAGCTGGCAGCAGAGAATGACGGGAAATGATGGAGAATTGTCAAGAGCACCACTAACACTAAGCACTGAGAGCCACTGGCTTAGAAGGCTCTGGGCTGTTAACACTACAAGAGATATACTTTGTCTATTCATTATTTCTATTGAGCAAAAGAACGCTCAGTTTATTGCTAACACTGCTGCTTCTGGTTTAAGAAGAGAAAGTTAAGTCATGTGACCAGAGAAGAAGTATCAAAGGCTAGACAGGAAGACTAGAACCTTCCAGCAAGGATCGAATCAGCCTAGGTACTCAGGGAGGCTTCTCTGAAAAGGCCTCAGTGAAAGGAGTTGGCCAGCCAGGGCTTAGGGAGCATATGGGAAGATCAATAGGTAATAAATAAGTTATATCAGGCATTTGGGAGTTTCTCTTTTTCTCTTTGTAGCTGTCCTCCCTGAAATTTTAAATATGACTCGATGTGAATAAAAACGAAGCAGACTTCAACTCCTGTATGGCTTTTCTGCAGCCTCATCTCCAGCCCCAGCCTAGGGTGGCCTGAGGGAGACAGAAGGACATAGGAGGGAAATTTAAAGTCTGACCATAGGCTTAGAGCATTCTTGCACACAGCTAGGAGGCTATCATAAAATGACTGCCGTCCACGTTGGGCCTGTGGGTGTGGCTCGGTGGCAGGGCCTTCACCTAGCACGTTCAAGGTTCTAGATTTATCCTCAGCATCAGAAAAATGTGTATTACGCATGTTGACTCTCCTCATGATGTTAGGCAGCTCTGGCGCAAGGCCACATAGGCCACAGAGCAAACCCACAATACGGGGTTCACCCGTATTGCAGAGGGATGGAGGAAGTGAAGTACAGGCTTGTTTACAAGCCACAGGCTGTTTGGAGGCTAGGAGGGACACCCCACTCATATTGCACAGTTCAGTTCCAACTCCGGCTCCAAGTGACCTTCCTATAGCTGTTCTCATCTCATCCTTCTGGGGAGCCTCACGAGATGGCAAGGTCTCCTCAACCAGGACAGAAATCCCATAGTAACTTGACTGCAGAGCTAGGATTACAGTTCATGTCTCTAATACAACCTGCAGGCTCTTATTTTCGGGCCTTCAAGATATTATACCACCCCCTCCCTTTCTCCTTTCTTTAATCTAAGGCCTTCATGTTGAGCTACACTTGTCGCCCTTTTAAAAATATTTTTTTTATTTTGAAATAGGGTTTTGTTAAGTCACTAAGTGTCCAGGCTGGACTTGAACTTGAGAGCCTCCTATCTCAGCCTCTCAGAGTACTGGAGTTAGAGGTGTATACCACCATGCCTAGCCTGCACACAATTTTTATATACATGATATCATCTGGCACCCTCAGCTGTTCTGTAAGTACTGTAGGATTAAGGTCTTCATTTTGAAGATGAGAAAACTGAAGCTCAGTGGAGGTCATTGAGCCCAGGACCCACAGCCACAAAGTGGGACATTCTGACTCAAAATTCAAAGTGTTTCCTATTGTAACCTGCGGTCACATGGCACATAGTCTCAAGGATCACTGGTTAGCCACCTGAGAATGGCTTAGATACAGACACTGATTAGAGAAGAGGGCCTGCAGGAAGTACGCGCAGCACGTTTGGGTGTTCAGGGCGATGTCCCAGCATCAAAGTTGAAAGTCAAAATCAACACTGAGCAAGTAGCTGGCCTCATTCCACTAATCCATCCATGCAAATTGCCATCTGATCCTCAAGTCAGCAGTTCATGTGGACAAACCTGTTCTCTGTCTTCAAATGTAAACTCAGAGACACATTTCTGTTTTCTGTGGGAACTTTGACACTTGGTTTGGTTCTCATTAAATATAATGCTGAAAAAAATAATAGTGGAGTCATCTGCAGCATGCTGCGCCTCTGGCCAGTTCTCCTCCCTTTTCCTTGGGGACTAAATGGGACTAGATATGTCTTTGCTCTTGGTCCCTGGAAGCCCTGGTGGTGGTCCACTGCGGGGATGATGACATTGACCAGATGGGGCTGGTCTAGGTGGGCAGTAGGAGATAGTGGTGGCCTGGTGGCTTATAGGGAAGACTGTGGTGCTGTAACTATGTCAAGGTGGACAAAAGGACATTTGATTCCAGGAGAGAAGCGAGGGTGGGAGGAGGCAGGGGATGGCAGAACCTAAGGTCTAGGACCACAGCAAGACTAGGAAGGGGTAGAGTAGGGTGGTGGGATGCTGGACTTTGGGAAGGTGAGATGTTGCCTCTATTAACTGCATTTTCTGTTGCTATCACAGAATATGTGAGGCTGAGTGACTTACATAGAATCTCAGCTTTGGCTCATGGTTCTGAAGGCTGACAAGTTCCAGAACAAGGAGGGACTTAATGACTGGTGAGGGCCTCACACTGTTTCAATCCGCGGAGGAGAGCTGGAGGGTAAGCAGGTGCTTTGAAAGAGAAAGCACAAGGGGTGGCTTGCCCTTGGGAGACCAAACCCACTCAGGTTGGAAAGGCCTTGGTCCCTCTTAATGACCTGTTAACCTCTCTAGCGCTCCACCTCGCTGCACTTCCACAATGGTAATCAAATTCAAACCATAGTACTATCTTTCAGCAGGTGGGCAACATGCTGTTGGGTGGGGGGTAGGGGGGCGGGTGGTTTCTGTTACATTAAGTGAAAAGAAGTCCGGTGAACAGAGTCAACTGCTGAGGAGGAGGCCGAGGCACGCAAGAGGCATGGATCTCTTCTTCAAACCAATATTCTTTATGAATCTATAGAAGTAGTTTCTCCTTCGGCCCTATTGTCTATCTTCACTCTTATCAATAGCCAGAATCTGAGTGCAGAGAGCAGAGAAACCTACAATGCGGTAGGGAAGGCTGCAACATGGGCTCTCACTGACCTGCTCCCCCGACCTCCAAAGGAAAACAAAATGTTCTTCACGTATACATGAGCAGTTCCAACAGCAGAAGTTTTATCTCCTTGTGGTTCAGAAGGTTCAGAGAGGGTGGCTCTTGGGCGTGGTTTTACAGCGCGTCCTGCCCTCTCTTTGGGTGTCTGCCCCCTGCTGCTACAGGTCACAACCTTTATTATTTCACCTTTGGCGTGTGCAAGCAGAGTTAGCTGCAGGCTAAGAGAAGGACCGGTAAACATACCCGTTGACTGCTCAAGCGGTGTAGCTGAGGGCTTAGTCGGTCACCTTGCAGGGCTCACAAGCAAGCCTGGGCGCTGGGGCCCCGGGCCCCGCTTAGGTATTCATGCGTGCAAGGACACTTTCTACAACTGTAATTGTCCAGGTGTGTCAAGTTCCTTGTCAGCTGGGCCCTCCTTTCAACTGCCTCTGTGCAGGACGTATGCTTGGGGACAGGGGCAGTTTAGCTTGGACAAGGTTTCTGTGGTCACATGGAATGTTTCTGTGGCCGAAGTAGCGGGAACTGTGAGTTTCATAAAGGGAACTAGCAGTGTTCCTTGAGGGCGTCCTTTCTTTGGCTTTCGGCTGCCCTACACACGTGGGTGTGACACCAGGGCTGGGGCCGTGGTGGTCGGACAGCCAGGGGGCCGGCCGCGCAGCCAGGAAGGACGACCTCGGCACGACCCTAGGAAGGAGGTGACTAATTCCAGGGAAAGGAGAATGAGCCCTGCGTAACCCTAATTCTGCAGGAGGAACCTGGCATGCGCGCCCGGGACCCGACGCACGCTCGCAGGCGCTCGCTACCTCGACTTCCCCAGACCTGTGGAGGAGGGGCCGGAGTCGCCACCGCGGCCGCCGAGCGGAGAAAGTGCGCGAAGGGGACGCGCTGCTAGCGCACACGTGACAGCGCGGCGCCCCGCCGAGCGACTGGCGGCGGAGACGGCCCGGAGCGGCGCGGGCGGCCTGGAGCCCCGGGAGCGGCGCGCGCGGCCCCGGCCCCGCGCTCTCCCGGCCCCGCGCTGCACATTCTCTCCTGGCGGCGGCGCCACCTGCAGTAGCGTTCGCCCGAACATGGCGACACGGAGCAGCAGGAGGGAGTCGCGACTCCCTTTCCTATTCACCCTGGTCGCGCTGCTCCCTCCCGGGGCTCTCGGCGAGGACTGGACTCGGAGACTGCACGGCGGCCGTGCGCCTTTGCCCCAGGACCGGGGCTTCTTCGTGGTGCAGGGCGACCCGCGCGAGCTGCGGCTGGGGGCGCCAGGGGATGCCAGGGGGGCGAGCCCGGCGGAGCAGAAGCCGCTCCGGACGCGACGGAGCGCTGCCCTGCAGCCCCAGCCCATCAAGGTGTACGGACAGGTGAGCAGGGCTGCTGCGACCCGCCTCCTTCCAGCTATTTCCCTGCACTTCCTCACCCCGCATCCGTCCTTTGCAGTCGCCTCCCAGGTGCGGGCACCGCCGGCTACTTCCCGGCTTGCATTTGTTTTTTCCCCCCTCACATGAGTACAACCGTCAGCGCTTGAACCGCGTTGATCTTTCCTCCTTCCTGTCGGTCTTAGCAAACCCGTTCCAGGTAACTCGCGAGGTGCTGTGCATAGCTCCCCAGGGTGTGTGCAGAATGGGGTAGTTTCGGCGGGTATAAGAGAGTCTAGATTCATTTTTTATCTCTGGGTAAAACAAGGGCTTTCTTTAGTGTACCATCAGTTGGCAGTGGAGGCGAGCGCCTGGCGCTGCAGTGCACTTCCACAGAGCAGCGGGCGGAAGGGGTTCCACACCGTGCTGAACCCCAGTAAAGGTGGACAAACCCGGAAGGCTGGCAACCCTACCTATGTGTAGTAAAAAGAAGACGGGATGTGTGTGTGTGTGTGTGTGTGTGTGTGTGTGTGTGTGTGTGTACGCGCACCCGCGCGTGAAATGTAAAGGCTGAATGTTTTGGGTTTTATTTTTGTAGGGGTGTGCAGCTCAATCCACCACCACCCCATTCCCCTAATGATTTCATTTGGGACAAGAATTACCTTCCTGGTGCTTGGGTATTTTAAAAGAGTGCAAGAAATGTGATGGGGATCATTATTCAGTAAGTGATTTATTTCTA
>PVKN010020942.1:0-15726 GCA_004027915.1 Capromys pilorides
TTAGATTACCAGACATAAGCATGGAAAATTGGTCAAAACATTAAGCATTAACTGTTTTTTTCAATAAATCAATAGAAATTAGTAGTACAATTATCTTAGCTATCTTGTACATCTTCATTCTTTCATTTCTCCTTTCCTTCATCCTAGTTGTTCTTTCCTTTTGAGCAGTTTCTTTCTCTTTGACACTATCTATTCCACCTTTCAGATTTTATTTATTCTTTCTGGTTCTTACACTAAGGATACAATTCTATGTTTACACATGCGGGTCTGATTTATTTCACTTATAAGTATGGTCTTGTTATGGTTTGTGTATAGGTGTCCCCCCTCAAAGCCTCATGCAGTCATGGGGCAGCTTCTGGAATTCCTAATTGATTATTGTGGCAGTGGGTGCTGCCTCTCTCCTGGGGCAGGTGATTTGCATTTCAGTGTAAGGTAGGAAGAGTAGTTAACTGCTTGAGCTGCTGCTAGCTTTTGCCCAGTGCTCTTGCTCTTAACCACCACCATGGAAGGTAGCCCTCTGCCTTGTGCCAGTCTGCTTTGGAGCCAGCTGAATATGGACTGAAATCTCCAGTAACTGTGAGCTAAATAAACCTTTCCTTCCCTCATTTTATGTATCAGGTGTTCGTCCCAGCAACGAGAGAAGAGTAACTAAGACCGGTCTCTAGTTGTATCTACTTACTTATAAAAACCTTGAGATTATCCTGAACTATAAGCTTAGTAATGCACCATTGTATAAAAATACCACATTTTTAATGCATTGCTCAGTTGATGGGTATTTGGGTTGTTTCCAAGACTTTTTTCTTTTAATGTATTTAGTACAAGGTCTACAGGGTCTCCCTACACAGATTGGACTTCTAGTGATCCTCATGTTTTCAGCCTCCCAAGTGCTGGGATTACAGGAGTTCAATAGCACCCCAGTCTGAATCACAGTCTCAAAATGCCCCTGTGGTGGGACCAGCATACTGCACTGGTGACTGAACCTCACTCCCTATGTCTGCCCACTCCAGCACTTTAATTTGCTCAGCTATCTGGATAGCCCTATTTCCAAGATTTAGCTATGCCAAATTGGGGTGCTATAAACATGGATGCACATGTATCACTGTGGTATGGTGCTTCAGTTCTGGGAAAATGCTCCAGAAGAGAATAGCTGAGTTGAATGAAAACATTTAATTCACTTTATGATCACCGTTTTTTGTACTGAGATTCTGAATTGAAAGCTTTGTAGATGCAGAGAGAAGGAGTTCTGGAGCTCCAGAGCCCAAAAGTTTTGGATGAGTTTAGTTTAGGGTTCTCCATAGGAAAACAGAGACCTCTGGATGGCTCCTTTTGGCAGACACCAGCTCAGAGAGCTCCAAGACTGCGAAGCCATATAGTTTCAGGTGACAGGTATTTGGAGCTGAGTGATGTTGACTTCAACAATGTTGAGCTCTCTGAGCGTGGTGCCACCTTGCAGGAAGAGCACCAGTGAGGACGGTAGCAGAAGCAGGACTAAGGTCCAGAGTAAACTGAATGATAGAGAAATTTAAAGTATGGTAGCTTTAACATTCTCAGTTTCCTTACTGTACCAAGAATACAAGGGCTGATTGCGGTACATATTCCAATTTGTCTTTTTACTTCAAGCTAGCTTGACAATACTGGTTTTGCTGTGAACCAGGAGGATACAATGACCAAGATGGTATTTCCACCTTTACGATGTGATGGATGAGTTCCTTTTCCCTTAAAACTTTTAAAAATTGTTTTCTGTGTCTTCTTATACACAAGGTACAAAGAAAAACAAATACAAATCCCATAATTGTGCAAAAACATCAGCAAAATGAAAGTAGAGAGATGGAGAAGAATTATGTTTGTGGTGCACCAAGTACATGCTTGGCATTTGATATGCATTGTCTTACATAATTTTAAAAGATTCTGAAGTGCAGCTATTTGTTATTCTACCCCAGGTGAGAGGCCTGAGGCACAAGATGACAAAAGAGCTTGCAGAGCTATCCACCTGCGAAGGGTGGTGATAAATTCCTATCAGAGACCGGTGATGGATTCTTCCATTACAAAAAGAAAAATGAAAACCAAAACATAAAGAAGAAAACACTTCCGTTCTGCAATACAGGCTTTAAATTTCAGAACAAGGGGTTCCTGGGATGTTCTCTGGAATAAAATGAGCCAGGCTTGTAGGATATTGGACTTCTCTCTGCCTTCTAGCATCATACGATGCCATTCCTAAGATCCTATTTCTGACTGGTTCACCGTACATGGGTGGTCTAACAAAGTGATTGTGCATTGATTCTTCACAAAAAGTTGTTAATTTTTTCCTCTAGCGAAATGTGGATATGTATGCTTTGTGTAATGCTAAAAAAAGAAATAAAATAAGGTTTTCTTCGGATATTGAATCCTAACCATCTCATCATGGCTTCAAAACAAAGCTGACTTTAAAGATACAATGCAATAACTTACTTAGAAACAATTCAAAAAATCAGAGAGATTTATATAGTATATAGTAACTTGCTTTGTCAAGCAAATTCTATAATTCTAAGAGGTCAGACAGCTCTCAATTCAAAAGGTTCATACATAAAATGCTTAACCCCTCCCTAGTGACTAAGAAATGTACATGTAAAAGAATTTTATGCAATTATGTGCAGGGAATATTAAACCTTAATTAATGTATTGGTGATTTCAATAATAGAATGCCCAGTGTTGTCTAAGAACAAATGGAAAGCACTAAACCAGTGGTTAGATTTATGACTGAATAAATCAAGGACATTGCCAGATTCGTCAGGGAAAGCTCTCCACCTATGCATGTCCTTGGTTTTAGAGACTCCCTCCCACAGTGCCAGACATTCTGTCAATGCCATCCTGCACTCATGAGTTGTGACTATCGCGACACATTTAAATTATAGATAGGGTATTTTCCAGGAAGCTGTGCGCCCACGGAGTGACCAGAGGAGTAGAGCTTCCTGGTTTGGTTAACCTAGTCACTTGTACACATATGCGCAGGTGCTCAGGGTTCAGGGAAAGGCTGTGGGTGGCGTTTAGTGGAGGAGAGAAGCAGCTGCGTGCAAACAGGAAAAATAAAGAGCCAAAAAAGGGCTTTTTTTTTTTTTCCCTTCTTATGATTATATTTAACGTGTTAAACAGATTCTGGCAATTTCCTCATGGCTCCAAAGAAGCCTGAGCTGATTTTCACAGAAAGCGTTCCAGCTCTGAATACCGCACCTCGTGCACTGAATCACATCTGCTGCAAAGAGGGAGCGATGAATAAGTAACTCGGCCCCCGCGTTACCGCCGTAGATCACCGTCACCGCGACTGCTGCGCTGCGCGCACAACATAAACCATTTGGAGACCTCAGTTACTCACTTTCCTTTTAAATTTGTCTTGCTATCACTTTACCACTTAAAAGGGTAAATCTTTCTCTAGTTTTAATTAAAGCATTTAAAATAATTTACAATGAAATCATATGTGTTCGGGTCTGTCAGAATTGATGCTTTAATAACATGCCATCCCTTTCTCCATTGCCCTGAAATCTGTTAAAATTACCACTAATCTAATTGGGAACAAAGTTGTCAAATGCTGCGTGCCGCTCTGACAGTTTGTCTTTCTGCAAACTGCCAACAGATTGCAAGTTACGCATGTGTTGAGCAGATGGGTAAGTTAAAAGGAACACCCTCCCAAAAAAAGCAATTTATTAAATCACCTGGAACCAGCAGCTCTGGTCCAAAAATAGTGAGAATGAAATATAGCAGGAGCTGGGAATGCTGGCACTAGAATATACCAGAAGGTACCGGTTACAAAACAAGATAAACATTTGGAGATGCCTCAGCTGTGTTACAGAATAATGAGGAGTTATTTAACCCGATGTAGATTACCAGCCAAAATTAATTTAGGGTGCAGCTTTTTTGGAAAATGGTTTGCAAAGTGATTGCTTTAACCCTTTGTTGTCTTCTCATTTTTGCAGAAGGGTAGGCACATTTTTCTCCTGTTCTCATAGGCAAAAGCATACATTCACATACAAAAATGTACCTGTACTTTTGCACGCACAACACACTGGTGCACATTTACATAGGCATCCTTATTTTTGTGCCTATGAACACACATATCTACACACGAACATTTATGCACATGCATGATACACATGATCTAGTATATGTGCACACCACCCTAAATACATAAGCATGCATGCATCTATGTTGATCTACTTCTTAGCCTCCTTCCTCTGGTGGCTCCCACCACATCTCGCTGGGTTCCATTGTCTGCTGCAAAGTTCTGAGCAAGCCATGCACCCCTGAGGAAGAGCTGAAAGGATCGTAGGCACAGGGGAGCAGGAAGCGGGAGAATAGATGAGAAACTCAGCTGCTCCTTCCAGAGGCCTCTGCAGCTCTGCTTCACACTCAGAACTCTTGAGAACTCTTCTTGCAAGACTTCATGGGAAGGATCTCATGAACCTTAAGACCAACAAGTAAAAGGACAGATTTAACTGGTATCTGTCTCCTATAAGCAACTTGGATCTATACAAAATCATCAATTTTTATTTTAGAGGGCAATAAGTTATATTGCAGATTGATGCTGACTCAACTAGCAGATCTTGAGAGGCTCAGGGTGGAGCCTAGAAACTGTTTTCTTTCTGTGCCTGGAACCGGCCAAAACAATTCCTTCAGGGAGACTTTCTTATTGGATACTTAGGAGATCAGCAATGCAGAGCCAAAAACCTAAAAACTCTTGGCAAATGCCACTCACTTTGAAGTTTCGTAGTGCTAACCTATCTCTCTAGCCTTGGTTATTTTCATCTGGAATCAGAGCTCGATATCCAAATGCTTATGGTACATCATCATGTTAACATTCCTTAGGCTTTTCAAACTCTATGGGTTCAAGATGAAATTTCTTCATTCTCTCACTAACACTTTTCCTCTATTTGTAATGTTAATTATTTATATCACTTGATGCTGTAACTTCCAAGCTAGACACATGAGAAATCATTTGTCACCTGCATTATGCACCAGCCATTCTAGTCAGCAAGTCTAACCAATTTCAGCATCCAAAGAGTCCCTCAAGCTATCCTTTCCACTGTAGCTTAATAGAGCATATAGTTTAGCCTTCCCTCAGTTCCTGTGTGACTATCAACTTAGCTCTTCCTCCTTAGAGCTTCAGTCACCTCTGAGCCATTTTCCCTAGTTGCTAAATGGCTAATCTAAAATCCAGACTGTACCAGGTTACTCCCTGATCAATGATCATCTGTCTCCATGACTCCTGCTGAGTTGCTTTCTTCATTTACAACCTCAGATGGAGATTGCTGCAGGTCCTCTTTTATCCCTTAAACCTAGGTGGCATTGGTGATCCCTCTTTCATTAACCCTAGGAGGCTTAACTGGGGCTTGTCAGTTTCCCTTTAATGCTGCCCAAAGCTTTGTACAAAGTTCGTTCATGATGCTGCTTTCTACTGGCATCAGTGCAGGTGCCATGTGTTCCTTCCTGGGGTCCCTATTGCCAAGAGGATGAAACTTCAGGTTCCCACCATTGTGATCAAAGCTGTTTCAAATCTAGTCCTCTATGGCTGGAGAGTAGCTTAAGTAGCGCAGCATGTATCGTGCATAATTCGCAACTCCCACTACCTCAAACAAACAAGCCAGCAGACCTGGCTGTCCTGTGTCCTCCACTCATCTGGCCCTTGCCTCTAAGACCTCGCATGCTTACCCCCATGCACACTAATTGCCCTCAACTCTTCTGCCTGTACTTTTGCGTAAAATGCCCTTAATGCCCACTCCAAGCAGCTCAAACCTCTATTTACTCTCTCTGATTATCAGTTGTTTTCCTAAGTTAAGCAACTTACGCATTGCTTTCTCCCCAGAAGACTTCCCTGATCCTTTTTTACCTCCCTGCCAGCCAGGGGCAAAATATTTCATAAACCAACAAAGAGTTTTACCTATTAGAGGCTCTGGGAGATTGCACAGTAGGATATTAGAAAAATCTAAATTAATTTTCAGATTCTTCCCTTCCTCTTTTCCCATTTCTTTCCTCTTCTTTTTTCTTTTCATTGTCTTAGGAGGTAGAGTTTGTGTATGCTGAGCAAGTGTTCTACTACTGAGTCATACCTCCAGTCATGCCTTCTCATTCTTTCTTTGTTTGAAAACAGTTTACTGATCACTCACTTAATCCTGACAGAGACTGTGTAAGGTAAGTTCTGTTCTTGGGCCCATTTTTAACCTGAAGGAGGGATTTAAGGACATTGACTATGCTACTCAGATACAGCTCTTAAGTGAGGGTGCCATGATATCAAAGCAGTCCCTCTGGTCTGAGCCCCTACGGTAACACCAATGGCAGAAGTGTTGATATTCGGGGGCCACTGATACTTATAGCAACAGCAACAGCAGGTCTCAGAAAAGCAAAGATCTAACAAGCACATTTTAATTTCACGGATTAAATGCAGTGTTCCAAGCCAAGACTGAACTCAGAAACCCTAATTATGGTATTGAAGGTGCCATCAATTAATATTTGTTTAATTGTCTAGTTTTTAAGATGGCAATTTATCCTATACCTTTGAAGCAAAAGAAACCTCGAGGTTCCCAAAGTAAGTATTAAAGAAAGAAAACGATGCTAAGTACATGTTTCCCACAATATTCACAGATTTTGAAGGAATGTTCAGTCAGTAGTGAGAAGGGGAGTTTTTTAGCACCCTAGATGAGCACGGCACGCCCTCGGTGCACTGACAGATGCTTTGGCCAGGCATTGTGACGCACCAGTTTTCCAAGCAACCTGAGCAATACAAAAGTGCTTGTGTGAAGTGAAATACAATATGCAGCTGGAAGGTTCTAGTATGTGGACCCTTTAGCAGACAGTCTATATTCCAGTTTCTTTACCACCTCTTCCACTCACACGTGGATCCCCAGTGGACTATATGCAAGGAACACTTCAGAATCACCAGACAAACTTTGAGAATACACAATTCTGCAGTTGACAGTAAAAGTTTCTGATTCAGTAGTTCTAGATAATCTTTAGTTTTTATAGATTGATAAACCTCTCCAGATGAATCTAAAACCCACTGCTCTGTTATGTAGGATGGTCTATGCTGCAGTAGCAAAACACCAAAATCTCAGTGGATCAATACAAGTTAAGTTTATTTCTGACTAACTCCACTGAGGTCTGGGGTCAGCAAGAAGACTGGCCATCCTGGGCCAGTTATTTGCACTGACCGGCTCCACCTGTATTATCCTGCTGTGATCCGAACAGCAGAGAAGGCCTGCAAGAGCCCAGTTCCTCCTGCCAGTTCCCCTTCTGCATTCTGTGCTGCAAGCAAGTCACAGGGCAGTGCTGAGCGTCACAGAGGGAGAGTTCCACATCCGCCTGTGTGGAGCAGAACTGGAAATGGCCGTGAGCCGCTCCAGCAGCTGCCAGGACTTCTGACCAAGAAGCACAAGTTCAGCATCTTTTGTTGACCAAGAATGAAGGAAGTCTGAGAGAAACCCAGTGAATTTCCGAACTCTGGGTGGTTAGTAGGCCGGCGTATTGCAGTGGTTTCCTGGCTGCATAACTCACTTCTCAAAGTGCTCAAGCTAACCTAGCCTACTTTTGCTGCACACTCTTTCCCTCTTTCTACCCTATTGTCAGAAAATTCAAAAATTAGAAAAATTTCTTCCCTTAAGAATAATTTAGGATCTGTGATTTATTCGATGGCAGTTTTAAGTAAGATGTTTTTAACCCCACTTAGAAATAGTCCACTTTGATGATTTATTACAACTTTCTTTCCCTGGTTAATTAAACTCATTTCTTAGGAAATGACTCATGGCTAATCACACTAAGAATAAAATTACTTATATTGCCCTCTTTTATAAAGTGAGTGTAAATAACTTTTAAGGCAATTTTTCTAAAATCAAAAAAGCATGTAATGGTCCCCCATTCAGCAACATTATGGAAAATAACAGACTCGGGGAGCAGTAAATCCAGATGCTGTCCTATTATTGCGTGGAGCAAGGCAGAAATTTATGTTCCTTTATTATTAAACCAAACTCTATCAACTATATTTTTTGTGGAAATTCTCTATTTTGAAATATTGGAATACCATTAAAATTTTCCTAGACTAAAACCTGTTGTACAGTTTCTTTGCTCACTGGAGAGATATAAAACCATTACATTTAAGTATCATAATAGCTAACATATGCTTTTTCTTAGAAATGACACCACCATCTGGATTAAAGTCTACTGATGATTTCATACAATACTCTAGCTTTCTTCGGGTAGAGAGAGGCCAAACTGTTCTGACTTTAACTACCCTGTTGTACTAATGAAAAATAATAAAAGGCTATAGTCTTGTTTGACTTACTGCTGGAGATCACCTACTGTTTCATTAATAAATTATATAATTATGGTAGCTAAGAATGTGGAAGGCAAGCCAGATGCCTGTTTAGAATCTGAATTGGGGCTCAAATCGCACCCTGACATTCTCTCTATTTCTAGCCCAGCAGAGCATGAGGTCTTCCTGTTTTATTGAGGCCCTGCTCCACAGCCCTAAAGCATTGCCTGGCATCTAAGCCTTGGCTGTTCTGTTTGCTGATTGCCAGACTTTCATTGTGTAACTGCATCTGTGAGCCTCAACCCTCTCCACTATGAAATAAGAGCAATGGCTCTATCTTAAGTTTATTAAGATGCTCAAAGATTACAGCTACAAAATATTTAACAAAATGCCTTTTAGGGGTGTAAGAGAAAATCATGGTCATTCTTATTATTAAGTTGTCCTCTCTCTGGTTGTCTTTGCTTCCTTCATGTGCATAAAGAGAAATAAAACAAGAGATTAAAATCAAAGACAAGCTATGGATTCAAAATAAATCAGAGTGGAAATAAAAGCAAAGATGATGTGACATGTATGTCTGTCCCCAGCGCAGCTACCTGATGTGGTGCCCCTTCAGGCCTTGTGAAGTCCGGAGCATAGTCCTTGTGTTGCAATAACTCACTCTTGAGGCCCTTTTTAAAGGTCGTTGGTGAACTCTCACTGGTATAAGCAGTTTAATCCCTTTGACTTACTGAAATTCTTAAATACATGAGTACGTAGGTTGCTGGCCCTGCAGAGGATAAAGGAAGGGCTATTTACCTGACTGCTTCCTGGCCCCTGGGACATTGTCATGCACACAGCAGACCCTCTGGGCCAACCCATCTGATGGTTGTGTGGGGACAGGCCGCAGGGATAATTGATGGGCTCAGTCTGACCAGGCACAGGTGGCCCAGAGACAGCGTACAGCAGCTTCTCGGGTTTGCCAGTGCCATCTGTTGCCACAAGAACATCTGTCATCAAGGTCACCCTGTCACCCTCTGTTAAAGTTACAGGTTTGGTGAGTAGGATAATGTCACCCAAGAAGAGGGGTATGTATGTGGGGGCTGGGAAAGAAAAGCAAGGGAAATAATGTGCAAAAGACAAAGGAAGTCTTCCCTTCTGAAGCGTGGAAAGATGAATGAAAATTACTGCATAAGAAAAATGCAGAAAAAATACATTTGTTTTTAAAGGGAAATCTCCTTGTAAAAGGTTTGCAAGAAGATTATCATCCTTGTTCTTCCAGCTGAAATGTTAGTAGACTTCATAGAGGAAGAATATTTTTACCACAGCAATACACATAATTGTAAGAAAAATAAGACATGCTGTTACAGTGAGATGTACTTGTAACGACAAGCAGCCTGCAGTTGCCAACTTTGTAGACTGATTTTTGATGTGCTTCTTCTGTGCAAATACCCTTGATTAAGCATTGTGTGTGTGTACCCATGTGCGTGTGTGTGCATTTACACAGGCATGTGCATGTCCACTTCCAGCAGGTGCAGAGAAGGAGCAAGATGGAAAGGGCATCACATTTATCAAAGTGTTTAACCGGCATTTGAGCCTGTTCTGCTGCCAAAGTGAATGACCATTTGTTAATAAAGAACAATTAAGTTAATAGACTCCAATGAGCTGACAGACAAAGCACTGCAATGAAGCAAATGCACTATTGGATTTTTTCAGCATTGAGTATCACATGTGGCCAGACTTCTAGCAGCAAGGGTTTATCTCCTCTCCCCCTCCCCGTGTTCGCTGCTGATGCTTTTTAAAGCAATTTCACCCAGTGGCAAAGAAACGTCCCCATCTGTTTCCAAAGTACGACTTTACTTATTAGAACAATATTGCTGGCACTGTGGATTTTCAGGGACTTGATGATGATTATTGAATGATGAGATGAGAACAGGGGATAATCTGCTGGGTTTCATAAAACAAACCCACATCTGCCCCATTATACTGAAAGGGTAGTGGATGAGGACAATATGGTTTCTCAGCAGGAGAACAGGCTGGGGAAGCAGCACACAAAAAATTAGAACATTGTTTTATCCCTAACTGTAGTCTGGTCACCCAGCACCATGTAGAACATTGAGATGGAGCTTTTGAAAAGAACAGAAGGTTTACAGACACCTGCAGTTTTAGTTCTCTTGCATCTGTGCTGGGTGTGTAGCATCCAGTTTGCTCCCTGACTAGGCTGATTGGAATTCTGAGAGTAGAAGAAGGTTGACTGACAGAAGGCAAGGGTGAGTATACTTCTCTCCTAAAACTGAACCAGGGTCACCAGAAGGCTCTTTTCCATCCCTTTTCTCAATTCCATTCTGAGTTTAAAATAAACAGTGTAAGTATAGATTTAAAAACGTAATTCAAACAAAACAGTCGTAAACATTGTTGTCCATGCTCTAGACTTCAATACTATACAGTGCCGTATTCTTGAATCTATACCACAGTGACACAAAGGATTGTTTCAATTATTTGCCTTCACAGTTATATGGTCCACAATATTAATTTTCTTTATTTTATTTAAGCCTTATCAATGTCAGTGTGCTTAAACGCTATTGCATTATTATCAAGGTGACTTTTCCCCAAATTACGATACAGTTGATAAACAGCTGGGCGTGAACTGCTGACTGGCTACAGAGCCCCAGGAAAGTCACTTAACTTCTATAAATTCTGCCACAGCCACCCATCCAGATCTGTCTTCTTCCAGTGCAATTGATTTACATATGTGTCTTCTCCATGTGTCCATAAAAGCAAGTCTCTGTCCCAGCTCTATCATTTGACCCCAATATTATATCTCATTCTTGTCTTACAACCTTTATGCTCTAATTATATATCCAAAATAAGACAGCTGTTTCTTATCCTCCAAATCTGTCGATCTTTGGAATTCACTTCTAAAGCATTTTGAAGTATGGGCTTTGAAGTCACTCCGAACCACATCCTAGCAGACCTTAGAGAAGCTTCTCAACTGCCAAGTCCAGGTCATATATAAAATGGGACTTTAAATGGTAACAGTGACACAGAATGCATGAAGATTAAGTGACTGACAAATGCCTGAGGTCCAGCAAATGAGAAATCCATGGAAGGTGTTTATACTATCAACCATTAGCTTAAAGGACTATTCAAGATGCAACGTTAAATATCTCCAACTTCTGGCTTAACCACAGTGACCTCCTCTGGTGTGATTCCTTCTTCAAGGTGAAAGTTGAGCTGAGCTTGGTTCCCTGGTGCTTTCTGGTAGACTTAAGGTAAACATCTTCTGGTCTCTGAGTCAAGGGTGGGAGGTTAGGGGTGGGACTTGCTTCCCAGGGTCCCAAAGATCCCCATGGACAGTGCTTGCTTCTTAGCTAAGGTGCAAGGCAGGAAACAGCAGCACGTTCACCAATAGGAGCTGTTGTCTTCACAGACTTGGCCTACTTGAGATCAGCAGGCCAACTGAAATTTCTCCCATAGCTAACAAGTCTTGAACCTTCTGGATCTGATGGTCCCTGAGTCATATTCAGCACTAACATTTTGACTTTTAGACTATGACTAATCATATCCTCACTAAGTTGTCAGAGGAAGCAACAGGATTAAAGTTTAATTTATTATATTCTTTGATGATTCAAGGAGCTCATTATAGACCCAGGAGTTTTGAAGAAAGAAACTGAATCTATGCTGGGCTCAGCTTTTGTTCTAGCAGCAGTCTCAGACTGTTATTGTCTCTGAGTATTCTTGTTAATCCCATGTTACATCTGCTTTCTTTTTTCCAACTTGTTTACAGATTTTCATTTGCTGCTTCTGGTGTGCTGTCAAATAAGGAGCTAAGTAATGACACATGCTATTTGTGTGTGCAAATTAATAAAAAAGTGAATAAAGACATCAAGGTATGGCCTTACTGAGACCCTGCATGATTTTATCCAGTGGCTGCTCAGTGGCTTGATTCCAAGCATGCACTTTGTTCTCTATAGGAAAGATGAGCTGATAAGCATTTAATGTCAGTGTGGGGGAGGAGTCTGCCTTATAGCATTGCTGACTTCCATGTGTAAATGCTTCCACCAGGGCTGATTTAGAACTGTCCATGTTCTGTACTGCTGAACATGACTACATTCAGTGTGAGCATGGGAAGGGAGGAGCACAAGCTGTCCTGATGTGGCCCATGCTATGCAGGGAATGTGACAGGTGGGTCACCTGCTTGACATCAGCACACACCTGAATATGCACTGCTTGAATACCTAGTTGAGTGTTGCTAACTCCTAGTTGTTATTTCCATAGACATTGACTTCTTTACAAATTTAACGTTTATTGATCATTTACATGTTGTAGGAACTGGACTGGCTACCTCAGGAGACTCAGTTCAATTCCTACAATAACCATCTAAGTTGGGACTTAGCCATGTCTTACAGTGAAGAAACTAAGGCTCAGGGTGGCTAATGAAGTCGTATCATTAGAACTGGATGGAGCAGGTATTTCAGTTCAGGAAGTTGGGCTTCAGACCCCACATTTCTGACTACTGTGAACCAACTCGGAACAACAAAGCTCATTTCAGTGTTGGTAGTCCCTAAGAAGCTAACTATCCATGTTACTTATGTAATAGTCTTTGTGTACATTTGCGTAAAAATTAAAATTTATAAGTTATTTGTTGGTTGGTCCTTTCAACTTAATATTCATATTGTGTCTTCAGTTTTTTATTGAACTTAAAATCTTAATTATTATAAAAGTTATACAACATGCCCAGATTGTCAATGCCTATTAATAAAAAAAATAAAAAAATCAAGTAAAATCTGGTTGTTTTAATCAATATCTGTTAATTTGAAAGTGCCATAATGGAATAGTGGTGTGCAGATGTATGTCAGACATGCAATGGAAGTAACTCTAAATGCAATGTCACCTTACAGAGAGCTTCTAATTAAATTGAATTTGAAGTAGCCAAAGTTCATCATTTATACCTCTGTGAGTAGACTGTACTTACAATTACTTCCCAGAAGAAAGGAGACAGCAATATACCCAGAAGGATGTCCAGCCTTCACCAGAAACGAAAACATCCCTCTGCGACTTATTTCAATGTGAATCTACTAGGCTGGAAAAACAATGCAGCTGGACATTATTTCTAGAATCGGTGGGCATAGATGACTCCATCACAATCTTTTATTGAATCAGTTCCCTAGAAAAGTGATCCAGTGGAATGTGTGACTTTTGCATGATCAAACTCCTCTCCTAGTCAGATATCAAGGGAATAAAACTGGGCTTGACCTGCGTCGTGCTGTGTGCCAAGGACATTTTTAAGTAAAATAAGGTGTGTGCATGTGTGTGTACTGGAGTCAGCTTTGCCAAAGTGGTAGAACTCCAGCCCAGCCTCAGGAGCACGTGCCAGTCCGCAGGGTCTGCAGAAGTTCGGGTGGTGAGGGAGTGCACCTTTTTCCTCTTATCCTGCTTACTCCAAGCCCCAATTAAGTACAGGCAACCCTATAATATGTTTCTGGCAGTATCAACCTAATTAGATTTTGACAAGAATGCAGCAACATTCATTTGCAGAGAATTAAGATCCACATCTATCTACATGTGCTCAGAGAGAAGGGCAAAATAAAGTCACATGCAAAATCCTTCTAAAAAACCAGACTCCACACCCACATCCTTCACGTTGCATTAACTCTCCCGCTCTACCACCAGAACCACACGCTCCAGCTGACAGGCAAGGCTAGGCTTCAGTTTTTAATCATCTGCTCATACATGAGGACCTACATATCCAGGACCTATGAAGTACACAGATGATTTAGGGTTAATGGATCATCCAAAGTGCCAGTTGGCATGTTTGATCTAAAAAGTGTAACAAATGCAGCTGTTTACTAATAAATAAAGCCTCAGCTGTAAGAGAAATAAATTAGATGCATTTAATTGGTAGCTGCGAAGCTCGCCCCTTGATTACAATGTGGCTTCTTGTTACTTTATGATGTCAAGGCGGATGGCGGACTGACAGCGCGTTTATGAATCACAGTTTGCAGATGGCACTCTCAGTCGTCGGCAGCTAGGAGCACAAGCAGCACAAGGCCTCAGTGGTAGACTTTGCCAAAGACGACCCCCTGAGAATTTGTTATCTCAATTTTTCTTGTGCCTGTCTCTGCCTGGCAGAACCCACTTCACAAACTCACCTCTGATCAGCTCTAGCTATCTGGCAGGGGATCAAGGGAGCTGACCCCAGCGGACACAGTACTCTTGAGGTGATCTCTTTGTCATTGCTGAGGGGACTATGTGTCTCCGAGAGCAGCCTTCCTGAAATTTCTTACAGGGGAGGACATGGAGCAAGGGGTTGGGCAGAAGCCTACTCCCCGGGCTCTGGCACCAGCCCCTCCTGAAGCTGACAGCAGTGATCTCCGTCTCTCAGCACAGCAGAAGGTCCTGGCACATGGGATTTGAGAGCCTAACTAGCGACAGTTTTGTCATCATACAGCTGGGGACAGAAGGAGGAGGGGCCAGCCGAGCCTGAGCTGTGGCCTCCTTGCTTCTTCCTTCAGTGCCCAGGTTAGAATCACCTCCATGGCTGGGAGAGACTCAGCCCGAATTGTCAACAGTCATAACTTGTCATCACTGGTTATACTCACAGTGTAACCAGTGCTCCAATCAAGTGAATTTTTATTCCAGTGTATCGTTATAAAAATACCAGGATCAAGTCCTTTCGCATAGAACAAAGTACCATCTGAACACAGAGTAGTAGTTAAAAAGTTAACAACAGCACTGATGTTAATATCAGCCACTGCCCCTGGAGTACTCAGTAGGGGGCAGGCTAAAATAACTCCCCTCCCACCCCCCGAAGGATTCCAGAAGTTGTCCTATGCATTGCATAGCAGCACCAGCCCTTCCTCCTCCTGGTTCCCTTCCCCACTTGCCAGTGGTCTGTCCCTTAAGCCTTGGCCATGTGTACGGGAAGCCTGGATGCAACCAGAGTCTTTCCCTTGGTGTCTGTCCTGAGGGAAGAGGATTTGGCCTCTCTACCAGCCAATGAAGCTTGAGTTGGAATGAATTCTGGTAGTGAGGCTAAATATAAGATGCACATGTACATTGCTTGATACCAGGAACAGTTCTGAAGACTCCAGGTGTGAAGAGAATCAGGCTCAAATTTTTCATTTTTGGTGAAGCTTCCTTTCTCATACTAATACAAAAGATTTAATTCAAATGAAGGGTAACAGTGTAGGGAATTTATCTCAGTGGTGCGGTGCTCCTCTAGTGTGCAAGAAGCCTTGGGTTTGATCTGCAACCAGTCAATTGTTCAACCAATTTAAAAAATGAAATGGAAAATCTGAAGTGAAGAATAAGACACTTGTATAAAAAAATGAATGTATTCCTTGAAAACTCATACCCTCAATCCCGGTGCTGCAAAAAAAAAAAAGGAAAAGAAAACTCATACCCAAGGCAAGAAACCTAGTGTCACCACTTTGATGTTATAGTGGAATTTCTACCCACTCACAAAAAGCAGCACC
>PVKN010020943.1:0-15724 GCA_004027915.1 Capromys pilorides
CCCTACCAGGCCTGGCGCGCCACGCCTACTGCTCTCCGCTGCGCACGCGCAAGCGCTGAGCCTAGGCGGCAGCCTTTCTTAAGAACGTCTGCTAGAGTCGCGCGCATGCCCGGGAGGGGCGGGCCGCTCTCCTTCCAAGGCAGCAGCGGCGCCGCTGCGCCTGGGCCCAAAATGGACCTCCCGGTTCTGCTTGCTGCTCCGACGGCGCGCGGAGGCCAACATGGCGGCGGTGTGCCAGGCCGACTTCGCCGAGGCCCAGGGCCTCCCCTCAGCACGAGCGCTGGGCGCCGTCGCCTCCTGCTGCTGAGGGACTCGGAAGATGGCGGGCCGGGGCCGCAGCGTGGGGAGGACCCGGGGCCGAGCCTGCCGCCCTCCGAGGACGGTGACGACTCCTTCCTGTTGCTGCTGGAAGTGGCGCGCGGAGGTCCCGCGGAGGCCGCCGGACGACAGGACACAGAGCCGGACGCGGGCGCGAGCGCGGCGGGCCGCCCTGAGCAGGCCTCCAGGGGCGCGGCCTCGGCCGCCCCGGGCACCGCCCTCGCGGGCGCCGTCTCCCTCAACAACCGAGACCTGCTGGTGCGTTTCGACCATGGAGTCTTCACGCTGGCCACCGCCCCGCCTCCCGCTCCCGGGCCGCCCGCCGGCAGCCCGCCCGCGAAGCTTAGCGTCGAGGCCCAGAGCCCCCCGGAGGGTCAGCGCGGGCCCTCGGGCCCCAGCTCCGGCGCGCCCAACTACCGCTGCCCCGAGCCGCAGTGCGCGCTGGGCTTCGCCAAGAAGCACCAGCTCAAGGTGCACCTGCTGACGCACGGCGGCCTCCAGGCCCGGCGGCCCTTCAAGTGCCCGCTGGAGGGCTGCGGCTGGGCCTTCACCACGTCCTACAAGCTCAAGCGGCACCTGCAGTCGCATGACAAGCTTCGGCCCTTCAGCTGCCCGGTGGGCGCCTGCGGCAAGAAGTTCACCACGGTCTACAACCTGAAAGCGCACATGAAGGGCCACGAGCAAGAGAGCTTGTTCAAATGTGAGGTGTGCGCCGAGCGCTTCCCCACGCAGGCCAAGCTCAGTTCCCACCAGCGAAGCCACTTCGAGCCGGAGCGCCCCTACAAGTGTGATTTTCCCGGTAACTGGGGTTTCGGGGATGGGCAGGGTCAGTGCGAGAGGGTACTGGACAGCCTCTGTGTCACGTCTATCGCTCTCCCGCCCCAGTCTGTCTGCGGCGTTTTAGCGTGGGTTACCAGATCTAAGAAAGGGCCTGATCCCAGGAAGAAGCGCTCGCGTGTTTATGTTCTCGTTCCTTCCAGGTGACTAGATTTGAGGTTTGGAATCATAGCTGTTTGTCGGGGAGGTAACAGATGTCTCTTAAGATGTTTCCATTCGGAGCGGGGGAAGATAGCTCCAAAAAAAAAGTTAAGATGTTTCCGTTAAAGTAATTAAGGTGCTAACAGGTCTGCATAGAAGACTTGGGTTAGGAATCAGGACTTTATTTTCTTGGTCTTATGGTTTAGAAATATTCAGTCATCATATATCGGTGTGGTATAACACTGTCTCCGTACTAGAGGAACAAAGATGTGTATGACTAGCTAGGTACATGTTACCCTGAGAGAATGGCTACATGTATATGGCACAACCATTTTTGTGTCTTTTATACTTTATATTCGTTGCACTTACCGTTTCAGCCATTTTCAGAATTTTAAAAATCTTTTTAATTTTGTGAAATTTACAGATAAAGATACTGAGACCTAGCAGTGTGGATAAAATCCACTGCTAGTTTACCTGCACTGGCTGGGAATGTAAGATTGCAACACAGTGAACTTTTCAATGGGTTAGGCAGGTTAGGTCCTCTAAGAAGGACAGAATTATTTCTGAAGAGCAAGAGAACATTCCTGGCCTGGAAGACTGGAGAATAAATAGGGTAGAAACTGTCTTGGCAATTGAAGTAAACTGTAGAGTGGTGTGGATTGTGGGGCGGTTACGGGAGGGCTTTACCTGTCCTGTTTATTAAGATGTACTTCAGAGAGCTGAGTATATAACTCAGTAAAGGAATGATTGCCTAGCATGCACAAAATTCCATCCCTACTATAGCAAAAACAACTCCCTCCATACACATATTTCAGCAAGCTCTAGTGTATCTCTTCATGCATATTAACATATACATGCATTGCTTTCTTAATAATAATATATACTTTAATATAATCTGTGCATTATAAAGTATGCTTAAATGTAGGGATTTTGAGTTGTGTGAAGAATATTAACTAACAAGTTCTGATGTTTTTCTCATGTGCCTTTGAGTAATTTTGTGCAATCCTCTTTGGATGTTATACCTTTTTTTTTTTTTTTGAGGGACCAGGATTCAAATTCACAACCTTGCACTTGCCAGGCAGGCACTTGTGCCATGGAGCTATCTCCCCGGCCCCAATGTGCAGTCCTCTTTGGGTAGAACGTGGTTTTAAACTGATGCAGCCGTTTTCAGGTGTCTACTTTTTAGCTTATCTGTTGTGAAAATTTTTAGGTGCTGGTAGACTCTTTGGTAAAAAGGGTGTATTTTGTGTATAATCCTTGAAAGATGTGGGTATGATTTGCTTCAAGGCATGAGGGCTCTGAAAGTTTTGTGTTAGTTGATCACTAAGACAGGAGAGGGACTAGCACCATTCAGTAGTCCAGGCACAAGTTTTTTCAGGTCCTGAGCCGAATGGCTGTGGTTATAGTAGTGGTTGTTGGTGACAAGTGATTTACATAGGAGAGATTGTAGAATTAGGCTCAAAGGGTGGGTCTTCTTGATAAGGTAGAGTATATGTTCAGTTTTATCTGACAAAATTGTGTGAGCACACCAAAACCCAAATTAGGTAAGACAGGAGAACTAGATTGAGACCCAAACGTTTGACTTAACAGTGTTTAGGATTTAGGAAGTGTTTAGGGAAAGTACGATTTCTTGGGCTTTTACTTTTATGTAGTTCATAACTGTGGTTATTTACAGGCACACTGATAATTTGAACAAAGACACCTGTTAAACATCTCTTGTGCTTTCATATCTTCCACCCTGTTTGAGCACTGAACTTTTTTCTCAAAAGAATATTGGTGAAGTGTAGGCTTCTGGGCTGGTAGTACATACAGCTAGGGACTGAGGATAGAGGGAAAAGCCAAGTAAGTGAAGATTACAAGGACAAACACTAAGAAGGAAATAGGCAAAAAGATAAAGATAAGCTAGATAACAAGACGTGGGGCCGGCAGTTACAGAGGACAAAATTCATAGGTATAGAGGACGTAGCAGTATCCCAAAGTGGTGAGAATGTCATCAAGGTGGTTTATAACCCTTCAAAACCACCAGACAAAATCTGTTCAGTAGTTATTAATTTCTCTTCTTATGCCTCAGACAAGCAGTGGTGACATTTGAGTTGAAAGGTACATCTAATGTGTGTAAGATCAGTACTATAGAACTAGAAAACAGGTAGTTGTCTTTTTATTCATCAGTTGTTCCAACTCCAAGTTGCACTGCAACAGGTAGCCTGCGTGTGCCTTTGGGCTACCATTAGCCACCCTACTGTAGTTACTATAAAGGCAAACATTCATGTTAAAAACCTTTTAGATAGGGCTTTTGAATCACTTTTTTCCTTTGTTTGCTTCAAGATGAACCATGTCCTGGTTTATGACTAACAGTAATTGCATGGAATGTTCATTCTTTTCTACACTGTGAGCAGAGTTTATGTTTCCTTTCTTCAGGCTGTGAGAAGACATTCATCACAGTGAGTGCCCTGTTTTCTCATAACCGAGCCCACTTCAGGGAACAAGAGCTCTTTTCTTGCTCATTTCCTGGATGCAGCAAACAGTATGATAAAGCCTGTCGATTGAAAATTCATCTAAGAAGTCATACAGGTAATGCGCTAGAGACTGCATCACCATTTGGACCCAAAACTTACCCCTGTGGTAACTATTGCATTTGTAATTATGCCATGGAACCTTTCTTTTACAAGGTGAAAGACCCTTTGTTTGTGACTCAGACAGCTGTGGGTGGACCTTCACCAGCATGTCCAAACTTCTAAGGCATAAAAGGTAATGCTTATGTATTGTTATGTATTAGCAGCTTTGTTTTTTGTTTGTTTTGTATTTTAGGGAAAGGTCTACAAAGTATTCAGAGTCTCACTATTAGATCAGACTCGTAGTGATCTGCTGGGATTACAGGCACATCATGCCCAGTCTCATACGACAGTGGGGTTCAAACCCCAGCCTCTGTGCCTGTTTGGCAGGCGCTGTAGTAGCAGCTTTGAAAATGGTTTGTCAGTATGAAAAGCCTATGGATAGAAATATATAGTGTTTTTTAAAAAATTCATTAAGAGCTCAACATAGTTACTGGGAAAATCTGAATATTGTAAAGAGAAAATTACTCAAAATCACTGTACTTTTTAATATTTAATTGATATAGTTCCTATACAATTACTCTTTTGACATTATTCCTGTGAAATTACTTTTTTAACATCATAGAATTAAGTTTTTCTCATGTCATTGGAAACTTTTCTTGGTGATAGTAGCAAGCTTAGGGTCCCATGTCCAGGTGATGCACTTTACACGTGTGTCCTACTCCATTTTCCTAACAGCATGACATTGATTGTTTTCTCTCTGTTGTACAGTGAGACCCATTGTGGGTGGTTTATCTCTCCTTGCATAGTTGCAGTCTGAAGAGTTTACTATAAAAGTATTAGGAAGTCACAGTCTTTACAAGTTGACATAACAGGAACGTTTTAGCATTGTAGCCAATGCTCTATGTATTCTTCACATGGCTGGCTGTGCCCGAATAAGCTTGTTTGTCATGGGGATTTCTAAATAGCTTTATCAGTATTTTTGGGACTCACCTAGACTGAAACAACACTGTTTTATGTTTTAACTGTAGGGTTGGCTTAAAGTAGAATTAAAGTAGAATTTCTAATTATGGAGTATCTAAATTGCAAACTTAATGTGGACTGAGGACAGAATATTTTCTGAAATGTACTCATCATTATTTTTAAATGGAAGGAACTTATGGTATATTTTTCAGAATGTGAAAGAATCACTTCTGAGGCCTTATAAATTGTGTGAATAATTATCTCCCTTGTTTTTCTGCTCTGACAGAAAACATGATGATGACCGGAGGTTCATCTGTCCTGTGGAAGGCTGTGGCAAATCATTCACTAGAGCAGAGCACCTGAAAGGTCACAGCATAACCCACCTAGGCACAAAGCCATTTGAGTGTCCTGTGGAAGGTAGAGTTTTAAATGTTGCTTTGCGCTATTAACTACATGCCACCCCAGTATTCATGGTGTAAGTTTAAGTTCTTTTAAGGTAAGTTTTAGTTGCTTAAAGATAAGGTAAGTATAAGTCGCACTGCACTGGTATATTCATTTGGCTTGTTGAATGAATTGAACCTATGGAAAGGCTATAAACCAAAATTACTACCAGTTTGTCTCTGGCCCCACCATCTATTGTATTTGTGGTTCTGGTAGTTATGAGGATTCAGTGAAATAATGTGAAAAAAAAAATTTGTGCATCTGGCATATGGCTTGGCCTCACTAAATGGTAGGTTGCAGTTGAACAAAAGTAAAAGTGGGCTGACTTTTTAAAAAGGTGTTCAGTGACTTTTTTTTTTCCTTAAAATGCTAAAGTCATAGATCATTTGCCAAAACTCTGCTGTAGAGTCCCATCTGTGCAAGCCCTACTGTAATGCTGCAGCTGTACTAGGGGGCTACAGGCCAGGACAAGTCAGGTTGTCCTGTAAGGCACTGTCCTGGGCAGCTTCTCTGGGCCTTGATTTCTTTAACTGGAGAAGGGGATAATAAAACTCATTTAATGGTGAGGCCAGTTTTTTGAACATAATGAACACAGTATAAGTAGTATAACCAAGCCATAATTCTTCCATCAGTACTCAGCTGGGAGTGCGTATGGGTAAGCAAACAACATGCAGGCTATTATGAAAACACAAAAGGTTCCTCCATGCTTCCCTTGGGTGTTGGAGGCAGAAAGATCAATATGTGAGACATCCTTAAGAGATGTAAGAGCTGTAAGCAAGTGCATAAAGTGATGGGATCATGTTCAGGGTATGTATCAATCTAGCTTTGTGACTTAAAAACAGGTAGGCCTGCATAACTACTGTGGGCATCTTGGTATGATAGATGTGCTTTGGCTCAGGGTTGAAAGGAAGCAAGAAGGGAGAAAAGTTTATCATCCTGACAGAGATGGAGAGAGAATTGATGGTACATGGTGACAGATTTGGATCCAAATGGAGGTGGGGCTAGTGTCTCAGCTGAAGTCAGAATGTGGGGACTAGTTTGGAGGTGAGGGCTGGTTTGCTGCATTTTATTTATCTATAGCCTTGTAAGTGTAGGTGCTCAAAAAGATGAGGATGTTTGTGCTACTGGAATTTGGCAAGCTGCTGAGCTAAGAGTGAAGCAGATAGCACATGAATCATCATGTAAGTCATGGAAGTGTGTGAACTTCTTAGTCAACAGTGTAAACCAAAGAAGCTGTCTAGGGTGGTGATTAAACTTGTGAGTTCTGCCTTGATTCTAGTCCCAAATGTGTCATTTAAGTGGCTCCAGGACCTGTGACAAGCAATTTAAACTGTCTGAACCTCTTTTCGTCATTTGTAAAGTGAATAAAACCTCATAGCATTGTTAGGATGCTTCAATTAGTAGGTCTTAAGCTTGTGAAAACATTAATATATGTCAGTTGCCATTATTAGTTTGTTTGGTTTTTTGTTGTTTAAGCCTACAATACCCCTGGGACTGGTAGGTTCAGGTGGAAAGTGGAATGGGTATTGTGGAATCCCTGGTGGCAGGTGATATTGAGCTGAGAGGGAGGACATGTAGGAAGAGCTCAGTCTAGAGTACCACGGCTGTGTCAGGTTGAAAGATACCTATAGGGTCATGATAGTTGATGGTCAAGGTTCTGTGGAATAATTGAGGCAGAGCTCTGCTACAGGACCCTGAAGGGTAGCCTGAGTGTGAGGCAGAGGACTGTAATGTCCTCATATAGAAGTGTCACCTCTTATAGAAGTGACTGGGGAAAGGGAAATAGCTGGCTGCAGGGGCGAGGCAGTTGTCTTTGAAAAGTTCTCAAGCTTGAAGCAGTCCCAAAGTTGAGGTGCCAATAGGAGGAGCTAAAAATGATAGAAGAGAAAGGGATGAGCCATCAGTGCTCAGCTGAGTGCCATAGTTGGAGAACATTTTCCAAGGAGCAGTGGAGAGGGAGTCAGTCTGGTAGAAGGATGAATCCTAGGTGCCTTCTTTGATTGACTGAGTCAGTCACTCTGTTAAGACTGACTTATGGCATATCCTTAGGGTGATAGGGTATAACTGTGGGAGTCCAGAGTCTATAGATAAGTCTATAGATGATGTAAGAAAAGAGTAAAGTAGGATAGGATAAGGACCTTAGGTGCCTTTGAGGGTAATTTTGAACTTTATTTTATTCTTTTTTTTTAAAGTTTTTATTTTATTTTTCTTAAACCTCATTTATTTGTTTGTGTTATGGCCAGCTCAGCCTGCCCTGGGGGTGAGGCTAGTGAAGCATGTGGTGCTGGGGATCAAGCTGCAGTCCCTGCGTTTGCCTAAACTTTCCGAAGCAGACACTTTAGACCACAGAGCCGTCTCACCAGCCCTATTTTATTCTTGAATGTGAAGCTTTGAACTTTTTTCTAGGTAGCTCTGTAGATTATTATAGCTATATTTGATCCTCATAAGCCTAGGAGGTTAAGTGTTATACACATTTTATGGAAAAGGAAGAATTCTGCAAAGGGTAATATACTTGACCAAGTCTGAACAGCTAATAGGTAACTGAGCTAGAATTGGAATCCGGCTACCCATGCCATTGCTGGGCAGCCCCTTTGGCCTAGAATACCTTTCTGCTCTGCTGAGGCTCAGACGCTTCAGTGCTGCCTGCTTATGAGACCTTTTTCCTGTCTTTTCAGGAAGTACCCTGTTGTATGGTTTCTAGAACAGCTCATTGTTTCAGCACTGATTTTATTCTGCCTTTTATTGTAAGAACTGACTGTTCTCAGCTCCTTCCACATAAAAGCCTTTGGCTGCAAGAATTCCACTTCCCCTTTCTACCTCTGTATGGAGCAGAGTTCTAAAAGGAAATCCAGGGCATGAAGGGAAAGTTGTTTGCAATTTTTAATTTGTCCTGTTTTTCCTCTGATGCTGTTATGCACATTGGAAGTGTAAATAAATAAACCGTAAGTAGGGAAGTGCCAGCTCTGGCTCCACTCATTTGGCCAGTTTTTGAGCATTCTCTTTACAGTGGCAAAATGAAAGAAGTAGATTTTGGTGATCTGTTGAGGTAGTTCTGACTCTTAATATTATAGGGTCACAGTTTTATAGTATTGACTTGATAATTACTAGTATGTATAAAGTTGTTCTTTACAACTGAATATTTCTGGAGTTGTTCTGAGTTAATTTTCCCAACAACTCCAGTAGTGGGAAAAGAAATGGAAAGAGTTAACTTAGCCGAAGTCTCAAGTCTTAGCCTTAGCAAACTCAAGACTACAGATTTCCCCTATAAATAACTAGTTTGGATTTTCGTTCCTTGTGATATTACTTCTAGTGCTGGTTGGTTTCCATTCCTTGTCAGTAACCAGTTCTTGAGAATATAAGTGTAGGATTACGATCTGATAAGGAATTGTTCTTTGTTATTGGTTTGTTAGATTCCTCAAATGTAACTAATTCTTCTCTGTTTCAGGGTGCTGTGCTAGATTCTCTGCTCGCAGTAGTCTGTACATTCACTCTAAGAAGCACCTTCAGGATGTGGGTGCTCCAAAGAGCCGCTGCCCAGTGTCCAGCTGCAACAGACTCTTCACTTCCAAACACAGCATGAAGGCTCATGTGGTGCGGCAGCACAGGCAACGCCAAGGTCTGCATTTTGTATCCCTCAGCTGCAAATATATGTGAGCCTGGTGTTCATAAGAAAACAGAAATAACACAGCTCTTTTTCACCTCCTTTCTGTGTTGTCTGGACTATGAAGTCAGAGCCCATAGGTTTTGGCTAGAGATTAGTGGCCTCTTTTGCACTCTCCTCTTGCAACTTTGTTACCTCTTACCTTGCCTGGTCTGTGAAGTGCCTCCCTTGAGAATGTTCATTCTTTCATTTGATTGGCCTTTCTCTTATCATTTGTCCCTTAAATCCTTAGCATATATCTCCTACCAAGACTTTTGTCGTGAATTCTCCTGAATTCTGAAGTTACCCTTTAGTATCTCCATCTTCTCCCATTTTTTTGCCCAGTTCACTTTTATTTCTGCTGTGCACTCAAGCCCATCTTCTTGCTGTAAAGTAGATACAGAGTGTGGAACACTTCCTTTGGGAGGCAAAAAAAATCATCCAAGACCTGAGGAGAGTTTATTTCAGGAATGGAGAGGGGGAGTGAATGCTGGAGAGGGAAGATTAGAAAGGCACCATGAAAAAAGTCCAGAGGCACCGAACAGAAAGGATTCTGAGTATATTAGCACCTGTCGTTTGGTACCTATGGGAAACCTGAGTATCTTGGCCTAACCAGTAGTCATATGGAAAGAATGTTGAGTGTGTCTGGGCAGGAGCAGGGGCTGCCTCTCTTCTAGACCACCCTCATAGACCTTGCCCTCTGGGACATGAGAGCGTTGCTGCTTGGGCTAAGGCCTGGCTGTGGAAGTCTTAACTTAAACAGTTAAGAGGGTCTCACATCCAACTAGAGTTTAGAAAAGTTCATCTAAAACAAACGTGAGCTGCTGTCCTCTAAATCACCCAGGTTAGGGAAAGGAGGAGGTGCACTTCGAGAGGGAATGCCAGGCACAAGAGTCATTTCTGTTCAGTCTGTGGAAGTTGTGTACTTTACTAACCAGTCCTTACTCATTCTGACTTACGTGACAGGCAGCACTGTGAGGGGGGGCAGGGCACCACCCTTGGCTCTCACCCTCTTTCCACCAAGAAGTCTAGATAAGGGAATAGGTTTTTGAACCCCATTTTCCTCACTTTTTAAAATAAGTTTTGAGTGTTCTTGAAATGCCTTGTTTAGGTGTCTAGTGTAGAATCTAATTTTACAGTTTCTACACTGTGGAGGTTTGTGTCATTTATTTCTCTGATTTCTTCTGATCCTATTGAGAAGTGATTACTTAGTGTTATTTCTTATCTCAGGTATTTAGACCTCCTGCAGTTTATAACAGTTCTTGCTTTGTTTTATATTTGAAGAATTTGCACTTCTAGCTTCATGAGTGTCTTAAGGACAAGGAAAGTATGTGTCCTACCCATTGGATATAAAAGATGTGAGAGTATGCCTTTGCCCAAAGAGTCTTTCAGCTGCCGTGATCCCTTCTCTTGTTCCTGACGTTCCCTCTCGAAGTGCACCTCCTCCTTTCCCTAACCTGGGTGATTTAGAGGCCAGCAGAAGCTCACATTTGTTTTAGATGAACTTTTCTAAGCTCTGGTTGGATGTAAGACCTTCTTAATTGCTTTTGGAATTCCAAGTGTATCCTGGGCATGTATTTAAGATGTACATTGACTTATTTGTGTCTTTTTTCCTGTGAGGCATGACAGGTACCACAGTACTTGCCTAATGGGCAACAAGCACTCAGTATCATCTAATTACTATGGGATCATGCCAGGCCTGAAAGGGTGTTTTATTCACTCTCCTGGCAGTGTTCCTGCTGATGAATCTGAGGCAAAACGGACTTGCCCTTGTTGTACCAGTAGGACGTTCTTGAGCAGAAATTTAAACTAATACTCGTTTACCTGTCAATGGCATGATCTAGTCACATTAAGTCCTCTACTAACACTTATTTAGTATTGTTTTTTTTTTGTTCGTGCACAAGACAGTTTACCAGGTAATGTTCGTAGAATTAATAAGCTACTAACTAAGAAACTCAATCAATATCTTTAGTCATACTGAGATTATTCCTAATTTCACAGGAAGCCAAATCCTTAAGATAGGCAAGGCAGTTTTGAGAACATTTTGAGAAAGCAAATCTTCCAATTTCAGTTTCTCCAAAAAATCACTCCCTTTCCTTTTCAGAATATTCCACTGATTTTAGGACACTTACTGATAAATATTCTGAAATAATATAACTAAGGACAATATACTTGTTTTAAGTCAAAGTATTCAGAATCTTGCTGAATTGCCCAGGTTGGCCTTGAACTTGCAACCTTCCTACCTCATCTCTAAAGTAGCTGAGATTACAGGCAGACACGGTACTCAGCACGAATTTTTTTTTTTTTTTTTTTTTTTTTTTGGTGTAGAGTATATTTCTTTCATAGGCTTGTAGTACAAATATAGTACATGCTCTATCTGACCTGGCATTCACTCTTGGAAAGATGATTTTGTGGTTAGCTAGCATATGGTATGGTAGGAGCAGAAACAGCTCCTCTGCACCAGGCATGAGCACAGTCAAGATACTGCAGTGGAAATTTCTTGGTAAAAAAATAACAGAACCTTATTTGGATCTGTTCTCCAAATACATTGTGCTCCCATTTTTCTACTTGCCCAATACAATTTGATGTTTGACATGAACTTGTACATAAACCTTCATCTTGAATATTCATTGACCTTTTTTTTTAATATGTTCATGTCTGTTATTACCTAAAAGGTTTTCTGATTAAGATAAATTAAATAATAATCAAGAACTCAAAGTGTCACAATAAAAAGTTAAGATTCCAGAAGTGGGATGTACAGAATTATTTCTGTATAATCTTTACATGCTGCATAAGGGCCCAGAACTGTGCCAGATGCTGAGGGCAGGAGGTAGGTTAGACTGGCTGTCTACCTTCAAAATTACAGTCCTGCCATGGAGGCTATTAGAGATTGCATATATGTTGGAGTTGGCCAAGGGAAAGGAAATAAGATTGAAGTCCTTTCAAGAAAGTTCTTCCATGTAGAGCAGCAGAATACCTGGGAGAATTTGATACTCTCTGTATCTACCTAGAACTAGAGCTTTGATCTCAGCCTAGAACCAGGAAGCTAATTTCATTCCCCTTACCTACCCCCAGATGGCTTAAATGTTTTAGAGTCATAGGTCATTTTATAACAGGGTACAGAGTTTGATAGGACATGAGTTGACATACACCAATTACAAAAATAAATAATGATTGTGTTTTACTGGCTTTTGAAGACTACATCATAGAAAGTTTTACAATTTTCTTTTCTTAGTCTACAGAAATGTGGGTTTTAAAACCGGAAAAGCTAAAATAAATCTTACATTATTTTTTTTTACCAGTTAACAGGACTTCAGGAAACATTTAATCTATCTCCCATCATTCCCTCTGGAGAAATCTCTAACCTGTTTGATGATTTGAGACATGTATGTTACATACACATAAAAAGATGTCTTTTCCCTTGGTGTCTATCAAGTAGTCACTAACAGTGGCTTAGTAGTGAGTCCTAGCCAGCAAGTTCTAATCAGCTGCAGTGTTCAGAGAGCATAGTAAATATTGCCATTTAGTATTATCTAAATGTTGCTTTAGATACTACTTCTAACATTTTGAGCATAAGCAAGATAAGACTTCTGAGGTTGTAAATAATGAGTATTCATTCTTTTTGCAGATCTAGTACCTCAGCTAGAAGCCCCAAGTTCTCTCACACCCAGCAGTGAACTGAGCAACCCAAGCCAAAGTGAGCTAACTAACATAGATATAGCAGCACTCTTCTCTGATGCATCTGCCAACAGTAGTAATTCAGCAAGTGGGCCAGATGAGGCACTGAATTCCGGAATCTTAACCATTGATGTTACTTCTGTGAGCTCCTCTCTGGGAAAGAACCTCCCTGCTAATAACAACTCCTTAGGGCCCATGGACCCCCTGGTCTTGGTAGCCCATAGTGATATTCCTCCAAGTCTGGATAGTCCTCTGGTTCTTGGGACAGCAGCCACAGTTCTTCAACCAGGCAGCTTCAGTGTGGATGATGTACAGTCTGTGAGTCCAGGAACAGTAGGCTGTCTGGTGGCACTGCCTGTGAAGAACTTGAGTGAAGACTCACCTGCTTTGAATTCCAGCAGTAACTTAGCAGCACATAACACCACATTAAACTCTTCAGGCACTTCCCAAGAAACTTCCAGTGCCTCAGAACTTACGACTTCAATCAAGGTGGAGCGAGACTCACCTCCTCTCCCAGATGTGGTTGAACAGCAGGAGGGAAGCTTAGGGCCAAGCTTATCTGTGTTCTCCAGTCCCACCGAGAAGTATGGTTCCCAGAAGGACACAGAGCTCAGTGCAGGCACTGGAAACCTCTTTTTGGTATGAAGCACTCTATTCAGTCACCACCATGTAGCTCATTTCTCTTACACTCAATTTTGAGGATATTCTGGATTAATCGTTTCTATGCAGTTTCTTACTGGTTTGCAGAAGGATGGAACCTTGTACTACGAGTATGAATCTGAATCCAGCCTTGAATCTTAGAACTGACAGTTCTTGCAACCTTGAGCAAATCATTTAGCCTATTTGAGCCTTAAATTCTCCATTATTTCTAAAATAAGGGGATCGGCCAGATGATTTCTAAGGTCCTTTTGACCTCTGTGACTGTACTAATGTGCTTATTTTGATGGAAAAACCTGGGGCATTTCATAATATTGAAATATTTTGCCTTTGAGCTTTTCGTATGGTTACAAGAAAAGGAATTGCAGCAGAAACTACTTTTAAAGATTTTAATCAAAGCTAAAATCATTTCAGAACATTTTTAAAAATTCTGGTTGGGGGAAGGGAGTGGTTTATGAGCCCTCATTCTTGAAGGGTAAAGAAGGGTCACAAGAATATTCCAGTTTTGAGGCCGGGCAGTTTTACATTAATATATATCAACTGTGCATTTATTGTGATTTAATTTAAAATAGTTGAAAGATTCCTGTAAGAAAGTCTGATTTTCCTCAGTGTACAACAGGAATGATCATCTGCAAAAGTGATTTTTAATTTGTGACACAAAAAATTTGATGCCGGCATTTATATTATTCAGATGTTAAATCTTACTTTACTACAGCTTAAATGTTATATCTTCTAAATTAGGATCAAGTGTGAGGACACTAGGAAATGATCTACCATGGAGCCAGCTTGCAGTTTTTTGAGTGTGAGAGGATAGTCTTTCTTCATTTGTTGTTGGCAGAGCCATGCTTGCTAGCATCTGTTTAGGTTGCTATAGCAGAGGCTAAGCAACTGGTGACTGGGTAGGGACAGATGGGAGACGGATATAGGTCAGAGCCAAGTAGAGTTAGTCCATTGGCACTTGGTACCTTGGGAACCAGCCATGTTCTTGTACCTCACTGTATCTCCAGAGCCATAACTATGGGTGGAAGTGGAGGAGCCAGCAAGACCTCGGTCCTAACCCCTTGTTCATTTTCTTGCTAGCTGTGTTACGTTGGGTTCCCTCGCTTCTCTGAGTACAAATGGTGTGTGGTGAATGGGTTACAGGTATACAGTGAGCTGTAGAGAGTTCTTCTTTCTATAGTGATAAGTATTAAACTGTTCTTCATATGAAACATTCACAAATATACAACAGTTTACTATTTGAACACTTGATTTGGCTCCCTCCTTGTACTTGCTGAATTCAGTAGCATTTGTACTGTTTTGGTCTGTAAGATTTTGGAGTCTAGTGCCTGCTGCCTGAGCAGCCTCTGTAGTGAGCAGAGAAGGAAGTGCCACCCAAGACCTATAGGATACAGACAGTATGGAAACCCTTTTGATACTGCTGTAGCAATATAATCCCAGGGATTCAAGGGAAGATAGGTAGTTGAAAGAGCAAGAAGATAGGCAAGGTTCCTTTTGTAACAGTATCTGTATAAAATATTTTAATGTTTTAGAATTTGGAGAACTAAACTTCTCCAGATAATGTTTACGTATTACTCTAAATCTCATTTTGTTTAGCACTATAATTGGTGGTAGATAGCATTTGGTTCTCTGTGGATTAGGGAATTCTAAAGTGTTCTGGAAGTGGGCTTAGGACATTTCTGTAGTTCCCTTGCTACCCTTCCTTCACTCTTTAGATCAAGTGACTGACACACTTTTCTTTGGTCCCAGGAAAGTGGGGGCTCAGCAAGAACTGATTACCGAGCCATTCAACTAGCCAAGGAAAAAAAGCAGAAAGGAACTGGGAACGATGCAGGTGAGGCCAAGTGTACTGCAGTGCTGGTGAACAAGGGACTGAGTTCTCTTGTATGACAGCCACAGGCAGAGAAAGCACACAGAACAAATGCTTCTGTGTTCTTTGTTTTATTTTTATGTTCAGAATGCCCTTTGATCAACCCTTAGTTTTATAGGAACTTAAGAATATGTAGTTATGAAATTCCCAGCATAAATAAACATGCTTTATTGACCTAAAAAAGACTTGGTAGAAATAAGGGCTTCAGATAAGAGTTGTCAGTTGCACAGGAAGCTTCAGTGGTAAATGAGCATAGCAGGTGAGATATCAAAAGACATCAAGTGGCTTGATGTTAAATTATTGCTAGGCCTGATTTTGATGCAGTGAAGACCCTGGGGATGGGGCTGCCACTGTCTGAGGGCAGCACTGTATGGAGCTAACTGGCCTGTACCATTGTGGCCTCCAGTTTAGAGTTACGTTGAAATGTAATTGTCAGTAGCGTATTTGAATTTTTAAAATATATTGCATGGATCAGCTAAACCTGGCAGTTTGTGGCCTTATATGTCTGTCCCTCCTGAAGATGAAACAGTAAGATGTGATACTTGACGGAAACCTATAAATCCTTGTATGATAATAACTGAAGTTTTTTAGTATATTATTTTGTATCGATATTCTTTGATATTTTAC
>PVKN010020944.1:0-15723 GCA_004027915.1 Capromys pilorides
TTGTTAAGACCAAGATAAGGCAAGACCTATATTACAAAAAAAATTAACTTTTGTAACTTTCGCACACCCAGGATTCATCTTCTTTCTTTAGTAAATCCATTCAGCTACACTCAGAACTATATTAATCGAACTAGCAGACCATTATGGTTTGCATTTATTGAAAGGTGAAAAATGCAATACAGTACACATTTTATAAGGATTTTTATAATCACCTGAAGAAGCACTTGCAATGTGCAAGAAATCTGTCTGCACACTCAAGACCAAAGAATGCATCTGAAGGCCTGATTCCTAATGACTTGCATGAGTCCAGCTGAAAACCAGAGCCCATAACAATGCCTCTCACCAGTCCAGTTGGAGGACTAGAATCCATGACAATGCAGGCCCGTTTCACCAGTTTGCAGTGAAAAGGCTCAAATGTCAGTGGTGGAAGCTAGAAAGTCTCTGCCAATGGGGTGAAGGATACATGCTATCAAGCTGAGGGATCTGAACTGGAGTTAGGAAGCAACTCTCAAGATAAGCAACAGAGCACTCCCTAAAAGTACCACAACCATCCTCAGCAATAGTGAGGTCTCAGGAAGACTTCCCAGCAATGAGGATGGCTGAATTCCCATGAGGAAAGCCAATGTGACAGGCTTCCCCATGAGACTAACCAGTGCACCATCTTCTCTTCCAGAACCAGGAAGTGATGCTGAAGGTGAGGAGCAGAGCTCTCCCCAAATGAACTGTAGCCATTCTTAGTGACAACAGAGGTTCATCAGAAACCTTCACCAGAAAAGACAGCATGGCAAGGACTTATAGCAGAATAGCCCAAGGAACCAGCAGCTTCCAACAGCTCTAAATAGCATCCCTAGCAGCCTCTCAACAGCTTCTCTAATTCTACGTCTTAGGCTGCTGACAACTATCCTCAGGTAGACCTCCTACACCCAGCACCATGACAGTTCAGTTCAGCTGGGTGTAACAAGCTGACCACCAGTGAATAGTTCACTACAGACACTAGGCAGACTATCACACCCCATAATCCACATTCTCACATACTAGATTCAGCCACCTCTGAACAGCGCCACCTATGAGCACATGAACCTTTGGAAGGACATCTAGATACAAACCATAACACCCAAGCACCCTATCACCGTCCCTAGGCTTAGGAGCAGCATAATAAAGAGTCCATTCTGCCCAAGAAATCCTGGGGATTCACCATCCAGCACATGGCCTATCTGCTCTACACCCATTGATCCTTGTACCTTCATGGGCTGGCCAGAAAAACCTGATGTCATGGGCAACGTGTAAGTAAGATGTAAGCCAAACACGACTGCATTTGCAGCCCTAATGTGCTTGACTTGAAGACAATATATATATATATATATATATATATATATATATATATATAAGAGCTGCACACTTATGACAGCTTTCCCTCCTTCCAGGTGTTCCCAAAACACCCAGTCTCTGTTCAATATTTGAAGATTAGACAAAGATGTTAGGGACAGGCCCACAGCTTATATCATCTGTCTCCTTCCCACCACCTCAAATTGGCTCAACAAACTTATTTAAAATCTATGCTTAAGAAGTTAAAATACTTTCTTACTCACACCTTTTTTGAGTATGTTGTACTCCCATGTACATATGGCCTTCAAAAACATGCCTGGGGCTAGGGTGATAGTGCCAGCTTAAGAGCCAGCCCAGCAAGTGCAAGGTCCTGAGTTTGATCCCCAGGACTAAAAACAAAAGTCTGATTCCAATCCCTGAGGTCACTTCCCATCCCCGATAGCAACAAACTCAATGTCTTTTCTACTCAAAATTAATAGCTGGCCAAGAAGACTCACACTTCCTCAATTCCAGGGCCGATGTCTGAGACTGCAGTTTCTCATGCTTATGAAAATTTAGATAGCCAAAGAAAATGAATCTACTCTTAAATTGACCTCGTGTGAACTTATTCAGCCTGAGGTTTTGATCCTCCTTATAATTCTGAATATCCAGTTCCTTGTAAAGCAAAATCATGTAAAGACAGATGAGAGCCCCACAAAACTGGCACACAGAAATCCTCACTCCACAGAGAGCTGCACCCAATATCACCCCTCCTTCTCAGAAGTAACAGCCTCCTAGAGGCCAGGGGACCTTAACCAGGGTGATGTCTTGATAGATGCATGTGGAATTTCTGACTGGTAGAAATGATCTATTCCACAAGATGAGCCTGTAAGACTTAGTCCAGAATTCACAAGTATCTAACAAAAATCTGTCCATTGGATAGCAAAGGGAATTCTCTCTAGATTGCAAAGTTGCCTATTATTTGAGTTTTCTTGTCTTACATTAATAAGTCTGTGTTCCTTACTGATTTTGCCAAGGTACAATAACAGCTCTAGAGTGTGCCAAAAACACAACATAATTTGTACAGTCTAGAAACCATTTCCACCTGCTGGGCAATGCCTCTGTTCATGCTGCTTCTGTGAGCCAGTCTTAGCCCATAGTTTAAAAAAAAATGGCAAGCAAGGCTCATATGCAAAAAATAAACTGCATTTCTATCCTTGGTCCCAGGCAGACCCAGGTGTGAAGCCCAGCTAACTGATGGTGGGGATGCCTCCCCCTCTGCTTGGAATGGAGCTGCAGCACCAGGTATGCAATTATCTCTTTACTCTGGTCAGTGCCAGCAGGCCTTATCAATCTCTCAGGCAAAAAGACACTTGAAGTCAAGGGCTGTTTGCCTAAAGTGGAAGCTAATTGATCAATCCCTTGAGATGTCTGTGTAAAAGGAGACTTTGTTTATGTTTGGCTGCTGAACTGACCTCTTTGACAGAGATATGAACAGTCATGTTGACTGGCTGGCTGGAAGCTAAACTTGGCTTACACCAGAATCTGCTATCACTGCTGTGCTACTTAGTGACCCAAAGCAATGGGTCAACTGGTTTCCAATAGACTGTATTAATAATTCTGGACAAAGTCACAACCTGCAGGAGATCAAGTAAATGATTACTTATAGGAGGCCCTTTAATCAATGGCTGCTTCCCAGACCACAGCTTGCTCAGGACCAAAGGAAGCCAAAAACAGGCAGCAAGTGAGTCCAGACCCAAAACGAAGGTCAGAACTATGGTCTGTGGACCATGACTGGAATTTGGCATGCTATGCTGAAAAAATAATTTCCCTAGAATTTAGATGACAAAATGAATACATGCTTTGGTGAGTACATGACCAGATCAATTTTAATAAGCTCTATAAGGAGTTAGATAATAACATATGGTGAGGTAAGCAAACAAGCACTGTGTAGTGCTTCATTTTCTAAAAGCTTGACACTCATAATTCTGTAAGTATTTCTGTATTTCCTGTTCATGATAGGTGGAAAGAGAGTTTACCTATAGTTTAAGCCCATATGAGCACACACTTTATTTTATTTTTCCCCAAATCTTGATTTTTTTTCTGCCCTTACAGCTGCTCAGTGTCTGTTCACATCAAATCAGAATGTACTGAGATTTTGCTTTTCAAAACCTAATATTAAGGGCTGGCAAGATAGCTTAGTGGACTAACACCTGCTTAGGCAAGTGCAGGGACCAGTACTGGATCCCTGGCCCCACATGCCATGCTGGTCTCTTCCCCTAGGTACGCAGAGCTGGCAACGGAGACCACGCACTGTGGCATAGGCCTGTAATCACAGTGCTGGGGAGACTGAAAACAAGATGGCCACTACAAGTCCAAGCTACGTAGTTAGACCATGTAACTATTTGGTACATAGTCAGACTTATGTACCAAATAAGAATAAATAAATACTATTAGGAGTACAGATGCACAAACTCCTATCAAGAGTGCAGTAAAAAGATTCTTAGAGCCCCTTAAGTTCCCCATGGGAACATAGCCTAGTCAGTTTGCTTCAACAATCACTGAAGTCATCGTTTTCCTGTCATTAGGACAAAATACCCAACACCCACAGTTGAAAGGAGAAATGATTTCTTTGGCTCAGGTTCCAGCAGGTACAGCCCAAAGCCAGCTGGCTCTAATGCAGGAATGGCATGTCAGAGAGGGATTGTATAGAAAAAAGTTTATCCCATGACAGGGAGGAAACAAAGAGCCAGAGGGAGGAACTGGGGAGGGAAACACATTCTTGAAAGGGATCCTCCAGTGATTTCCACCTGAGAACAAGCCCCTGCTTCAAACACTTCAGATTCTTGGGGACATTTTAGATGTAAACTATAACATCCATTTTCTGAGCCCCCAAAATCTTTAGGTCCATCTCATTATACCAAATGCATTTACTCCGTCTCTAAGAGTAATCAAAGATTTAACACTTCCAACATTGCTAGAAAGTTCAAAACCAAAAGCTCTTCTGAGACTGAAGACAAACTCTTAGTTTTGAGCCCCTGTAAAAATCAAAACATATAAGTGTTTCCAACATGCAGGGTAAAGATTCCCATTCCATTGCCTGGAAAGTGTGAGAGCCTGAGTTCAATCCCCAGTCCCGCAAAAACAAACAGAACAAGATTCCCATTCCAAAAAGGAGGAATGTCGGCTTGGGACATAGAAAATAATCAGACCAAAATAAGATGAAAACCAAGAAGAGCAAATATTAAATCTTGTAGCTCTATGTCCAGCACCTGGATCATGAGGGGATAAGATGTGAGCTCCAAAGGGCCTGAGAAGCCCATCCCTTTGAACTTTCTGGTTGCAGCTAACATGGCTTCTCTCTTGGGCCAGCTCCACACACTGCCTATAGTTTTCCTCAGTAGATATCCCACATTCCTGGCATCTACATCTTCCTGTGTATCAAGTATCTTCAATTTGACTCATATTTTCACATATCTGGTTGGAAGACTTAATGGCCCTATAACTCTATCATTCTTCATACCTGAAAAAGCACTACCAAGTCAATGATGCCAAGGTCTGCCACCACTGAGAGGAGTGGTGGAGCCCTATTACACCCTGGCTGCCATAGTCTCTGAAGGCCTGTGTAGATGAACTCTGGGAAACACTTTCCTAGGTGGCCCTGAATGACACGGAGTCCCAGGGACTCTTCTTAAAGCAGTCTCTCTAAGTTATTTATCCTTTTACCTCATTGAGACTACAAAGAATGGGATCTGACCAATTGCTAAGAACCATCAAGACCTTCCTTTTGTCCTGATGGAAATATTAACCCGTTAATGCTAATATTTTCATCAGCATGCTTCCCTTGGCCCCAAATTTATAGCCTCTTCATTTCTGACTAAGCTGCACCATTTTCACATCATTAAGCTTTCCTTTTCCCTCCTGGTTCTTATTATAAATCTTACTAAAAGCATCCAGTTCCTTTCACACAACCTGAACATTAAAGTTTCTTATCCCTGATTAACTAGTCCACACCTTAAAATTTAGTCTCATACAAAGCCTTAAGACAGAGACAAAACTTAGATAAATCACCTGCCAAAATGAAGTGCACATTGTTTCTAGACCACTTTCTGATAAAGTATTTTTCCCCACCTGAAGTATCATGAGCTTGTCTCTGATTGTCTACATTCCTATCATTCCTTCTAGTCTTTTGAGTTTGCATCAGAATTTCCCACCAAATCTACCTTATAACATCATAAGGCTTCTCTCAACAACATTGCCAAACTTTTTCAAACTCCTCCTACAAACTAGTTCCAAAGGCCTCTAAACGGTAATGTCAGCAACAAGCACATCAAAAACCCCACTCCTGGTATAAAATCAGTTTTAGTTACTTTCCTATGACTGGAACAAAATACTTGACACCCAAAACTTAAAGAAGGAGAGGTTTCCAATGGGTTTAGCCCAAAGCCATCTATTTCCAAGGCGGAAATTGTATGGCTGAGAATCACTGAAGGGAAAAAAAAAAAAATTTTCAACCTATACCAGCCAGAAAGCCTGAAAAATCAAGTCTCAAGTG
Organism: Capromys pilorides; assembly: GCA_004027915.1. NCBI lineage: Eukaryota > Metazoa > Chordata > Mammalia > Rodentia > Capromyidae > Capromys > Capromys pilorides. The sequence continues at coordinate 5,861 of PVKN010020944.1, forward strand.
AACCAACCCCTCCAACAAGACCCCACCTCTGAATGAGATTCGAGGTGTATTTTAAATATAAACTGCAACACCCATAAAATCTTCTTGAATCTCTTGACAATAGGAATCTGTATATTTTTATAGACTTCCTCAAGAGACCTATACTTATATCTTAGCCACTTTTGCATCAGTGGGACATGCTGTCACACACCTGAAACACAGTGGAGGTTTATGTTAGCTCACATTTGCAGAAGTTTCAGTCCATGGTTGATAGGATCAAGGGAAACAATGGCATGGTGAAAGGGCCTGTCATAGAGGAAAGCTGCACACATCATGGCAGCCAAGAAGCAAGTAGAGGAGGGAAGACCTGGAAAGGGAGACATACCTTCCCATACCACGTTTCCAGGGACCTACCTCCAGCCAGATCCTACCTCTTAATAGCATATTCAGCTGCAGTACACCATAACCGATGAATTCACTGGTGAGTATAGCACCTCCGTGATCTAAACATTTTCCAGAGGGCTTTGAACCCACATGAGGCCTTTGAAGACAGTCTAGATCTAATCTATATCAACATATTTACATTGCAGACATTTGCATCGTTACAAACATTAGGATGGAAAATTTTTAGTATGTTGCCTCCACAGAGGAAATATATACTCTCAGAATAGAACATATGAAAAGATGGAATTTGAACAAAAGAAATAGAAACAAATGCTATATTTTATGTTTCCCAGCCCTACTTCTTAATTATTGTGTTTTCTATTATTACATATAAGCAAACAGCCATCACAGACCAACCTTATAGATCAGCATGCACAAGACTTTTGTAGTCATGATGAGGAATGCTTTTGCTTGGTCACAGGTCTCAGCTCCCCCTACCCTATACCATAATCTCACTGGATAAGTAAGATAACTCCACTGCTGTTTCTACATTGTGCCAGACTAATGTTACTATAGCCAAGAACCTCATGACTGACTGAATACAGTTCCCATCATCAGATCAATTCCATGGAAAGAAACCAATAAGCAAGGAAGACAGTTGTCTTCCTCCCTTGGGATAAGATATACATATCATTCTTCCATTTTATGGACTCCATTAACATTTGTGAATTGAACCTTCAGAGAATTGTAAAGGGCTAGTACGATACGTGAATTTTATATAAAAATCTGTCGACTGGATAATTTTTGAACATTGTATTCAGAGAATGGAGACTGGCTGGCAATACCTGAATAGCCTTTGATTCGATTCAGTGAACATTTATCAGATACTTCCTTGTGCTATGTTATTGAAAAGGAAAATAGACACGGACACAATACCACCTAGAGACTATGCTAGCTTTCCTCTCAATGGAGTTTTAAATTGTAAGATTAGGATTCTAGACTCATCTTACTGAGGAATGTGTTCTTTAAAAGCAAGTGTGTATTATGCTACACAACAGCTATTGTTGAATTCCTATTATTTTGTTTAGTAAAATTCTACATCATTTCTAGTGGAGGTTTTTTTTTTTACTATTTTGTGTTCTCTTTTAAAAAAGGAAAATTAGTATAAATAAGTCATAAGAAAATAAATATCATTACCTAAAGAGAAAAATGTGTAGCTCAGTGGTATTCCATGGGCCTATAATCCTAGCACTTGGGAAGCTAAGGCAAGATTGCTGAGTTCAAGGCCAGCCTGGGCTACCTAACAAGTTCAAGATCAGTCTGAACTGTATAGTGAAACCCTGTCTCAAACAAAACAAAACAAAGTAAAATACACATGAGTATACAAATGTAGGAAAACCCCCCAAAAAGCAGATTGAAGCACTTTATAATTCTACCACCAAAAGAGAAATACTTTTTCTATTGTTTATCATTCTAGAATTATACATAGGCATAAATAGAAAGCTTCATACACACACTCACACAAACACACACACACACACACACACACACACACACCAGCTTCCTTATAAACACAGAATCATACTGTCTTCTTAACCCTTGAATATGCTAGCAATTGCTACAATAAGGCTGCTTCGCTATAATAATGGTGTCATGCTCTTTCTCATGACTCTGCAGGTCTACAGCAACACAGCTGATCTAAATGACCTCTCAGGGAAGCATCACTTGAAAGCCTGTTCATGTTTATTCCACATTTCCATTTTAGTTCTTGTGACAGGACACCAGAGCCAGGGTGGGACCTTATCACTGAGTACATGCAATGCCCCTTTTTATTTTTTATTAGTATGTGTTTGTAGTACATAGTGCTTGTATTCCTTGTGCAGAGCTGTATTACATTTTTTTTCATGGTCATCAGCCAAAGCAAGTTGCATACCCAACTCCCATACCCATGGAAGAGGATGTGGGCTCACTTACCACAGGCCCTAAAAGGCCACATGACAGAAACAAATGAAGAACAATCCACCCCATTGTGTCACCTCTGCAATCTCAATAACACGTGCAGACTGTCTTTGTATGCCAGTGAGAACACAGCAATATTATCTTCCAAGTGGTAGCAAAGTATCTGGTAGGATTGATATACAATAAGTTTTCTAAATAATCCTTTAATAAACTAGGCATCCCTGGTGTGTTGTGCATGCTGAGCCAGTGACTGAGACTGGCATGGAGGTGTGTGCCTATAATCCCAGCACTTGGGAGACTGAAAACAGGAGAATCACTATGAGTCCAATCTGTGTAGTTAGACCCTATACTGAACACACACACACAAAAGGCATTTAGGTCACTTTTAAGGCTCTGAAAACGTGATGAACTGTGCCAGATGGAACACTCTTATATAGGTACATTCCGAGTAATACAGAGAAATTTTCCTTTCTCCTGTGCTGAGTGGACAGAGCCACAAGTCATAGACCGGTCAAGCTCCGGTCACCAAGCAGGACACAGCATCTCCAGGTCTCACCAATCACTCTGTAGTCTTTTAAGTCATCTGAGATGTGTGCTTTGAGGGTCGTGCTAATCTTGCAGGTTGGCAGAGATTCTCTGTCATCCTCCAGCTAGCTGAGTGCCTAGGTTTCCTTAGTGGAGGCAAATAAATTGTCTCTGCTGCAGCCCGAGTGCAAGGCTGCTATAAACACCACAGGGAAGCCAGGTCTGGAAATTTCTTTAGAACAAGAGCTACTACAAGAAACCGTGGGTGAAGATGGTTCTCCCAAACTTCTGAGCTTACCTCTAATGATGTGGGGGGGGGGGGGGCAGTGCAACACTTACATCCTCTTCCCTGCGATCAAGGGCAGAGGGTGAAACTAATAATATCTGAAAGTGTCCCGAACTGAGTCTAAATGCTTTGGTGCAATTCCACAGTCATTATTGCCTTTCTCTTTTCTCACCTTGAACAAAATACCCCTCTGTGTCTGAATACTCTTATGAGGAAAATAGGATGGGAAGGCTACCCCCGTCCTCTGTCGGGTCCACACAGGCATCCTTGAGATGAAGCAGGTGCATTGGAGGACTGCATTTTGTATTTAGGAAGAAATACATTATATCTAGAAGATGTATCCATTTTTATGAAATAAAAATAAGTTTAAGACATAAATACATATTTTAAGGGTTGAGTATATGCATATACTTAGTCATCCCCAGTGAGTGAAATTTCATGTTAGATGCCATCTCAGTGCTCAGATATGGCCCTAACTGTCCCAACAGAGCTTCTTTATCGAAAAACTGCTGCTCAGAAGCCACTTCAGAGCATCCAGTAAGACACATGGGCTGCTCAGAAGGCTGGGCTGCTCTGGTCATGGTGGGCAACTGGCCCTGTTTTCCTCTCCCACTCTACCTAAGGGTAGGAATCTTGAGACCGACCGGCACTTCTGTTGTCTTTGTTGCTTTACAAGGGTGTGTTTCATACTATATTTAGCTACAATCACAACAACTCTACTTATAAGTTTGCTTGAAAAAAAAAATCAGGGAATGCTCATTATGCATGAGCTTAAAAGGATTCAGCACTCTCCTGAAATCAATAAATGCATCTCTTCTTTCCAGCTTATAAATGATGGCAGCGCTTCAGTCTTTGCAGAGGAAATCAGAAGCCCTGGTTTTAATGAAGAGACTGAATTCCTGTTTTATCAGAAACCTGGAGCTGGCTGGGGGGTCCTGTGGCCTGACAGTGGCATCTGCATCTTGCATCAGGATATTCAAATGGCTATCTGATCAAGTGACCACTGTAGTCTTCGGCAGGACTTGGCTGAAGCAGCAACGGCACAGAAAATGAGGAGCTTGTTTTCCTCAAGACCCCCTCCTAATGAAAAGAGGACTCGTAATTTTCACTCTCAAAATTGCCCATTTTTCCCTTTTCATGCAGGACATCTTTAATGGGTTTTTGCATCAACGCATTTGGTATTTTCTGTCAGTCAAATAATAATCCATGATCTAAATATTTGTCTGTTGGTTGTTCAGCTCCTTAAAACCATCTGCCAGGTCCCTGCTGGGGCTGTGACCCATGGTTAGTGCATAAGCACTTCTGTAATTTAAAAAGACCCTTCCATAGTCACCTGAAAAAGACTGGGGCTCCCAGAGGGTCGCTGCCTTAGCCAGCACTATTTCTAATGAAAGAGACCTGCTGTTCTTAAGCCCCAGACAGGCTATCCTCTTGCCTTCCCTCCCCTCAATTTCCCCTTCCCAACCTTGTCTCACTCCTACCCCTGTCCTCTTGTTCTTTAAACTGATGCTGGCCCTGCTGGCTTTTTTTTTTCCTGTAGTGCTATTCAGCCCTGGGAGCTGCCGGGTCTGCAGCGCCATGAGTTTACATTGCATTTGCAGTGATTAGTCTATTAAACCCATTTCCTCCTTGGTTCTCCAGTTGCGGTGCCGATCTGCAAACATATGCCATTGCACTGGGAGAGGTTTTCCTCAAGGTCTGTGCTCACATATCCTGTGGGAATATTCAGTTAGCTTCCATTTTGTAATTGTTTTTCCTTATTGACACTTAGATTAATTCACCTTACAAGTGTAAAATATTCTACTTCCAAGTAAGTCCCTGTTGATTTATATAGTCGCATTGAGTTTTGTCCACTAACAATATTGATCTTTCATTATTTTCCTATCTTAGAAGTTACCCATAATGTCTTTGTGGCTAATAAAGGGCTTCCTTATTATTCAAAATTAGCTTTATTACTTTTCATTGTAAATTTAGGATTATTATTTAAATGTTATCTTTATAAGGATTCATTCAATGAAGAGATCAATAAGCCACACCTTTTGGTCTCACAAAGAATGAAAAAATACAAAGAAACCAAGCCCACGTGGCCCTTCCTGCAGGTGTGGCCCTGCGTCTCTAGATGACCTTCTGCCTGCTGGCAGCACAGGTGTGAGGGTCAGGAGCCATGAGCTTCCCATAGATGGCCAATAAGTGCTTCATACACACAGGAACTCAGATTCCCAGGGAGAAGAGGAGGTCAAAGACTAAACTGAGGAGCCTCAGACACAGGGTTCTCCTATCTCTCTACAGACCTCATGGGCTAGCACCAGGACATAGGACCCTGCTTCCAGCTCTGCAAGGCTATAGTTATGCAGCGAATGCTCTGTACCAGCTGTCGTAGTTCATCAACTTAATGCTCACCAGTGAAGGAGGCAGTAACAATACCCCCGTTCACAGGCAAATAGACACGCACAGCTGTGAAGCAGAAGCAGAGCGAGCAGGCCATTTGCCCTGTGAGTTACACTGCTAATACCTGTCCTCCCTCAAAGCTTTGCTGCTCCTTAGTGGCCAGCAGCTCCTTGTTTGCTTCCAACCACCTCTGATGGGAATTCTAACCCACCTGAGAATTTCATGGCCACCAGGTTTCCTAGATCCTCTTAGAGTCACAAAGTAGCCTCTGCTCTGGCCAAGACCATGGTGTGGCATGTCAAGGAACAAGTGACCACTTGGCCTTGGGAAAAGTTTGGAATGTATGGATTACCTCAAGCATCCTTCCAAAAGGAGGGCACTCCTGCGCCCATGAAGCACGGGTTGGGAAGACTAGAAAGGCTAGCACAAGGCATTATCAGACTGACAGACTGTGTGTGGTATTTTGTAAAATTCAATTTGACACTGCTAGAAACCCTACAGACTCAGTTCACAGAGCTCAGACAAGAGCCTAGCTTCCCCACTGCAGTCGAGGTCATAGATGACTTAGTTCCAGGTTTGCATGCCTCCCCCGGGGACATTCTGAGACCCTTCCAAGCAGGAACTGTGTACCATGTCTATCACTCTTAAACTCAGCCGGTGTTGGAATGAATGGGTGATCAAATGAACAATGAAGTCACAAATGGCTTACAGATGTGTGACACAGGTTGCGATGGCCTGCTCAGCCTCCCATGGTCAACCTTTTGGTGTCCTGGCTACACCCAGGAAAAAAAAATATATCTTTATGTCAGGCTGGGCTCCTGTGTGTAGAACCTGGCGGCTTACTTTCCCCCTTGTTTATTCCTATTTGCATTTTGATCGCTTAAGACTTCAAGGAGACACAAAAGAAGAGCACTCCAAGGTCCCTTCTTCTAATTCATTTGCATCAGCAAATCTGCATATAAATGGCTAAGCCATCGCGTGGGCTTGATCCAGCCATCATCAGAATCTCCTTCCTCCTCCCTGTAGCTGTGCTGACATCAATTTGCACTCGCCTGTTACCAAATTAGACCCAGTAATTGAGCTGCCAGCTGGCAGCAGGAGGATGGGGTTGCAGACTCCTTGCCTGTTCCGGGGTCCAGGACCCCTGCTGGTGGAGGAGGTAGAACAGCAGACAGGGGTCCCTGCCAGGGCCTGCAGCAAGCTCAGCATCCCTGGGATGGTGCCCCTGGGCCCCTGCCAGGGACACTCCCTCAGCGGGTTGGCTAGGGCAGCCTCCCGAGCAATGCATCCCAACACATCAGGGGCTCTTTCCAGATGAAGCTTGGATTTTGCAACTTAGCAGAAGGCGAGTTCTCTGCTGTGTTTATGGGGTGTACTTATCACATTTTCACAGACAACATAAACATAATTTTAAGTATCAAACATCTTTAATGTCTTTATTCCTCAGGAAGTGACAGTAAACGCTCCTCTATTAATGGGCTGTTTGCTGTAAGGAGGAGATAAAACCTCTATTCTTCTCAGCTGGGCCAATCGGAGCAGCGTACTTTGACAGCGCAAGCATCCATCTCAGCTGCTTGCTCTTTTTTTTTGGCGCTAATTTAGAGTTATGACATCCTGCACGATGTCCTGCAAATTGAGCCTAATTCAAACTCCAGCTTTAAAAACAAGGTCCATTTCATGTTCTTTTCCAAGATATGGGCTCTAATTTCTTTGCTTTTGTAGTCCTAAGTCTTATAACTATCTTTGAAAAACCTTAGCGGAAAGTCAGCCTAATGACCAGGTTCTAAAAACACAGGTCAGAAGAATAGCCATGAGTGGGAACATGCAGAAACCAGTTCCTGAGCAGAAAGGGTGGAAGGTCAATGCATTTTGCCCATTGAAACCAACTGCCCAACGCTACAGGGTGCTAGCAATGGTGGGAGCCAGCCGCACAGCATCGGCATGGCCATCGGCCTCCACACACACACACCCGCTCAGGCTGTGCCCCTTTCCTCCACTTGACACTTTCCCACTGGGAAATAAACTGGCTATTTATTAGAAACACAGCCACATTTCAATTTGGAAATGTTGCTTCTCTCCTACTCTAAGAAATGAATGCACACAGACCATATGTCTCATTCCAGCATTTGTGCTCAGAAATCGAAATAACCTCCACAGGTGATATGGAATGAAAGTGAGAAGCAATGGCTGGTGGCTTAAGAAGCAGCAGTCACATCCAGAACCACAAATCACACCTCGTACTAATATTTATCAGCTCCAGCAAGGCTCGTAGAAGTTTCCTAAATATTTGTCTCAGCAATGTGATTGCAGGACTAAATTTCTACCTAGATGGAGAAATACTGGTGCCCATGGGTTGTGCATAAGGCTCTTGTGGGCCCCAGGGGTGGAGGTAGCTCCACGCCACCAGAGAACCATGCCAGCTCTGCACAAGGTGAACCATAAGCACTGCGTCATCTAAAAATCAGCCACTAACAATGGGCTTGTCTGGTTCCTGTGGCTGACCTCAACCATTCTTATGAACTAAGGCCTGGACAGGCACTGTGACATCCACTCAAGGCTTTATAGTAGTAGATGTCACAGAACAAAGTGTGACAGCCTTTGGAATCAGACTAATGGAAGTCATTTATTCAGGCTGTCTGTGGGGTAATTCTTCCTTTTCTTATCTGCACTGGAGGATAATGACAGTAGCCTCAGCTCTCTTCCTGAGTCCAGGAGGATAATGCATACAGTGGTTGGACCTCCAAAAGTGTTCTGGAGATGTTCTCTGTTGGCCCTGTTCACTGGCCTATCCAACAGCTTTGGGATGTAGGAAAGGGTAAGCACATCTTTCCTGGCAAGGCCTCTGTTCTAGATTTGGGGAACAGATAAGTTGGTAGACATTCATGCCTTGCAAGTTGACCACAGCTTCCTGGTGTACTCCCTGGGGCAGCACCAGTCCATGTCCTTCAGTCTATACCAGAAGAGGCTCCCAAGATCTATTCCTGAATAGAACAGGAATTACGGGTGCTCCCTCTGCCATGCACACTCACATGCAATACACATCCAGCAACACAACATGTACATGTCTGCACGGACACAAATACCCACTATTATGCACATAGTATATACACACACTCATTACCTAGGAGGACACATTGGGAGCTCAAGCCTGAGATCAGGGGTTTTCATCAGCATGAGCTCCCATCGACATGTTGAGGGGGTAAAACAGACACTAATTATTTGGGACCTGTGGGGGCAGCAGAGAACTGCAGCTGTGGACTGGCCCCAGAGAGACTGGGACACTAGGGCTGAACTGGAGGTCCTCAGCCTGGGTCCAACACTCAGGGCTATGAATCTGCCCCAGCTGTATCAGGCCTGAAGCTCCAGGACTCCGACCATAGACACACTCATCTAAAGCATCTCCCAGGAAGATGCTTCAGCGTTGCGTGCACAAATCTAACCCCACAGCCAGCTTGGAGTATAAGTCCCAGGGAGGAATGCAAAATCTCACTACATTTGGCAAGGTGGGGCTCCCACTAATCAGGTCTTCACAGAGCAATGGCTGGAGTCTGGGGCCTCAGGCATTCTAGATCACTGCCCCACCCCAACTGTCCCATTATGGGGCTTTCTCATCATGCCCAGAGATATACAGCAAAGTCGAAGGGCTCTTTCTGTTATGGTTTATGTCTAGTTGTCCCTCCAAAGCATCATACAGTCATGGAGCAGGAACTTCTAGAGTTTGAGACTTGACTCATGAGCCACTGGGATTATGTGTTTTAGTATGGATGAGATTATGGGTCTGAATACTGCTGAGACTATGGGTGTGGTCTAGGGAAGATATCCTATGGCAGAGAGATAGACTCACACTGTTGCTCTCTGCTCCCCTGGTTGTTCAGTTTCCTCTGTCACCATACTGTTGCTGTTCTACCGCCATGAACTGTTGCTCTCTGCCATGTGCCTCTCTGCCTTGGAGCCAGCTGAGTATGGACTGAAACCTCCAGTAACTGTGAGCTAAATAAACCTTTCCTTCCTTCATTTTGAGAGTCAGGTATTTGTCCCAGCAATGAGAGAAGAGTAACTACGATAATTTCCATGAAAACCGAGATGTCCCTGAAAACTGAACTGAACCCGGACAGTGCCTCCTTTCTGGCAGCGCTCCTAGGGCTTGCTGGGGTCCTGCCCATCCTTGGGCCTCTTCCTGCCCCACTCCCACCCAAGATCCCACATGAGGATTCAAGAACTTTGGCCTCCCTGATGGTTCCACCCACATTCCTAGGCCTCTCCCCAGCTGTGACTGTCCTTAGGCTAAGTGGAAACCTGCTGTGGACATGGAGTGTTAGGATGTAGGGTGCCATATGTCACA